>PVJH01003302.1:0-129570 GCA_004026705.1 Nesogale talazaci
TGGAATTGACTATGGGGTCACAGTGTGGTTTACAGAGTGCTTTACAGAGGGGTGTGCATTAGCGCTGTATATTCTCACCATACTTTTAATCGGTATGTTGAACAACTCATCAGAGAAGCTGGACCATATGAGGAAGAACTTGGCACCATGTTTGGCTTATTAAAATAAGGAAGATTTATTAAGAATGTGTGATATGGAGATGGTAGAACTTACCTTGCTAAAAGGCACGTGTTGATGGTGCTCAAAAACAATAGCCTTCTGTATGGATGACAAACTCAGAATAAAGAAAACAATTATCTCTACGACCGGATGAATAGGCAATATCAAGATAAAAGATTGCATTTATCAAGGATTTCTGTTACTTGGATCCATAATCAAGCTCCTGTAAGCAACAATCAAGAAATCAAACAACATATTACTTTGGGAAACTGCTGCACAAGACAGAGGTGTGGAAGAGCAAAGATGTTAAAGTGTGTTAAAGATGTAAAGTGTGGAAGAGCAAAGATGTTATTTTGATGACTGAGCTGTGCCTGGCTCAAGCCTTGATATTTTCATTCACAACCTCCGTATGTGAACGTTGGACAGTGAATACGGAGTGCTGTAGAACTGTTGCACTGAGATGATGGTGTAGGTGAACAACATTGGAATGACTGTGAAGTCAAGAGAACAAGCACGTCTATCTTTAAATAAGTATAAACAAAATGCTTTTTAGAATGAAGAGAGAGAGGGAGAGACTTGATCTCAGAAACAGTGGAAATATTACTAGAAGAAAGCAGTCCCTGAAAAGGACATCAGACTTGGGGCTCAGAAAAAACCCCAACAACAATAACAACAAAAGGAGACTCCATGAGATGAATTGACACAGTGACTGCACGGATGGGGTCACACAGAACAACAACTGGGAGAATGATTCTCGACCAGGAAATATTTTCTTCTGTTGAAGGTAGGACTGCTGTGAGTCAGAATAATCTGGAGGACACATAACAAGTGAAGAACATCATCTTGATTATTAAAACCAAACCAGACCTATGGCCACCATTTCTGACTCACCCCAACCAAGTAACAGGACCAGTCATGTGGAGTCATGAAAAGCACCACCCTCTCCCTGCCTGTGCTCTCATGCTGTCCAAGACAGAAGCAAGCGCTTCCTCTGCAAGATCCTATGGCTTACACTTTATTAGATTTATTGACCAGCTTACATCCTTGCCCACTTCAATCCCTGGAGAATCTACTGAGAATCTTTATAACCTAGTATCTAGGTCTCTATATGGCAGAGTTTGATATATTTTCTTTTGCACATGATAGGCACTTAATAAAAAACATTTTAAAATTAAATATCTCCCTATTTTTAAGTAAATTCCTTGGAATGTTTAATTTTATTTAGCAATTTCATTCAGTCATAATTTTTTTTACAAAGCAAACAAAGAAACAGTACAGTTTCTTACTGATTAAGATTTGTTGAGTTGTCCATCTGATGATTGCCTGAAGCTGTTTCATTTTCTGATATTCTTCTTTATTCAGATAACATTATATTTCAGTACAAATATTATAACTTTTATCTTAGATATCCTCATTTATGACTTTGCTTCCTCTTCCATATGACCCCATCTCAAAACTAGTCTTCTGACCATACTCAATATCCCATCAGAATCTTAATGCATATGGTAAAATGTCCCCTCTCATTGTTTAAGTCCCTCCTCACCAGTCAAAGTATGGTATATATATAATATATAATATAATCTACTATACGATTCAATGAGTTTCTAAATCATCTCCTAGCAAGTTTATAGGCTTCAGTTTGGCCTGCAGATCCTTGTTGCTAAAACTTGGTTTTATCAAACTCCACCATTTCTTGGTTTCTAGTGATAATGTAATTCAAGTTTTTGAAAATAAATTTACTTTCTGTCATGGAAAAGGCTTAACAATTAGTGCTAATGGAGAAAACACAGGGTTTGAAGGTTATAAGAGTGACTAAATAAAACATTAAATCTATAATCCTGGAAATAGCAGGCCTCTGATAAATATTTACGTGTGTTGGGGGACACACTGTTCCCTCTGAGCTCTACATTTGTTCTGTGATTAGTAGTGACTCAATCTATCTGCTATTTATCAGTTCCACTCATGGGCACGGCTCTGCTCTCAGTTATTTATATCTCTATAAGCAAAGAGTCACAATGTAGCTTCATGAGGAAATTTGTATTTTACTCTCTTCCATCCCTATGTAAAAAGGGATTTAGTGACTCCTCATAAAGAAGTACAGTGGACAAGTATGGAAGTTAATACAGGAAGCCCCTGATTCCCAGAGAAGTAACCTTGTAAATACTTGTGATCATCACCATTTCTTTTTTTATATTCACTGAAGTATCTGAGTCTTAAGAGTGTATCAAGTTGAGTGAATCCAAGGAAAGACTTGTGATATATAATTTCAGATATAGAGAGAAAACTATTAAAGATTCTCCCTCTGTGGATTAGGATAACTTCTTATATCAATATAATTTGTAAGAGTATGAAGTCTTTTGTTCAAAATCACTATGAAACTCTCTGTGGACACAGTGTTGGAGCAGTGTACACTACCTGCCATCATCAGAGGTAGTATGTCAACTATATTTTCTGTACCTAGTTTAATTTCTCACCTACTACACATCTCACCATTTTGAAAAGATATTCTTATTACCTGTTTCTTAGCACATCCACAGGCTAAGACTCTATAGTAATATGGGACTGCGGAACTGTTTACTTACAAAGTAAGTATCATGTCAAATCCTTGAATTTTGAGATGGAAACATTCCAGAAAACATAAGTGAGGAATAAAAGTACAATTTAAGTCAGCCGTTTCCTACCAGTTTGATAAAGCTGGTAGAAAATTGAGCAAGTAAATACCATAATTGTTACCAAAGTGGATTTAGTAGTGACCGGATATTTCACCTTTACTGTATGTCAACTGTATATCTATATCTTTTAGAACTGGAGGGTCTAATACAGCCTAGAAGGATTATACCAAAAGCTATCTCAAGAAGATTATATAAGAAGACCTAATGGTGGATGTTAGTCTGACCTTAATTCTCATCTGTTAGATGATGGATATTAAAAATAACACCCTTGAAAAGATTTGACCATGACATCTTGAAGTTCATAACAGTGAAGGAACAGAACATGGGACATGGAAACTTATGTATAAAAGAGTTTATAAAAGAAAGTTTAAAAATAAAAAATGGTAGAAGCTCGGTAGGCTTAAAAAATAATGTTTCTGACTACTGGCTACAAAGAGTTTGAATGAGGGCAAAAGATGTAGGAATTCTCTGATGAGTTCTAAGACATGTGTTGAAGGTAGGAGAGAGGGTGAGTGGTTCTTTCCCACCCAAATTCAAAGTCACTTGAAAGGTTGTCTTTATTTCTGGATATCACTTCAGAGTGACCTGATTTATCATGTAGATATTTTCTACTTTCGTGCATGTACATCCACATTATTCATATTTTTCTTTTTTCTTTTATAGCTTTTATTCCCTCTAAAATTCTTTTTATTTGACCACTTATGCCAGTATTATTCACACTCGACATTTTTCTCTGATATTGCCCTTCTATCATCCAAACCAAAAAACCAAATTCACGACAGCCATGGAGTCGATGCTGACTTCTGGCCCCTCTATCAGGACAGTGTAGAAGTGCCCTGGGGAGTTTGCCAGATGTAATAGGAGCAGAAAGCTGACTCCTTCTCCTCTCGACTGCCTAGGGGTTTCTAACCTCTGTCTTTGTGATTAGCAGCCAAGTCTTTAACTACTACTCCTCCAGGGCTCCTTCCCCCACCAAGGTATCATTTCAAAGAATTTGTTCTTCTCATGCCATCCATATAATGCTAACACTTCAGATATAAAGTGTTCCTGTTTATGTGTTATTGCCCATTACAATACTTAGGATTTTATACACACACACACACACATACACACACACACACACCAAGACCCATAATCTCCCCCTTGAGGATAGATGTTCATTCTTAGCCATAACAGGTTTTATCTGTAGACAGCATGTGAGCAATTGTTCGGGTATTTTTCTTAATATTTGATTTTGTAGCTCCCTTGTTTGTATAGATAGTATACCCAAATGCCTAATGTTCAGCTCCCATTTTACCAAAGCCTGTGGTTAAGATGTCCATGGTCCTGTATGTGACCCTGTCTGCATAACTATTAATACGAGAGAAAAAGTGAGATAATAATATTACCTGGCCTTACCTTCCTTTACTTTACATTTTTTAGATTTTTAAATATGACTGTGGCAGTCATCTGCTTATGTTAATTTTATAATTGAAATGCAGGGGTGGAGTCTGGCCTGTTAATCAGGAGAAAGTCATTGAGTAGCTGATGAGGCCTCTGTGCGGGCATGGCTTTCACCTGAGACTCCTGGGAAATCTCGCGGTATTTCCCTCGTGAAGATGAGAAGCTATCTTCCCCAGTTGTTGGGAGTTAGTTTGAGAGATGATTAACCACAGGCAACACAGAATGGCGGCGGCTGGGAGGCTGGAGTAGTGGGTGGAGAGACCACACGGCTTAGCCCTGTTGAAGACAGACCTCTGAGGCTGGAGTGGCATGCTGTTGATGGACCCTGAGCCCTGGAAGCGAGGAGCCATGGGGAGACCCCTGCCAGCACCAGAATTCTGCACCCACTGACCTGTGACTTCCTGAGTCGGAAGCAGACTTTATGGGCTGATTTCAGGCATATGGGTTATTATTGGACTTATGACTTTGCACTGGACTGGATTGGGATGCCTTCTTAGGGTCACATTTCTTTTGTATATAAACCTTTTCCTTATATATATGCGTGTCTCTGAAATTTTGTTCCTCTAGTCTATCTGAAATAACTCAATGACCAACACAATCCCAAATCCTTCCTTCCTTCCTTCCCTCCTCTCTTACTTTTTAACTCCAGTCAAAGAGCTGTATGATGGAGAGGAGTCCTTATGTCCTCTGCTTTCTCCTTTGGCAAGGGAAGTTGTCACACATTTTATTTGCTGAGCTAACCTCTTCTCAGCAGATGAGATGGATCTTATGGCACCTGTAAATTCGAAAACACAGGTGAGATCCCTTTTCTCTCCCTTCCACCTGCAAATGGCTTATTGGTAGGTCCATTCTTAAGGGTCCCCAAAAGGGATTCTTCTCTTCAGAATTTTATCAGCTATACTCTCCATTAATCTATTACCAAGAAATAGCCTGGAATCTGTTCTTTTTCACTGTAAATTCTGCTTTCTTTGCCTCAGAGCTTCTGATATTAAAAAGAGGAAAAGCGGTAATTGGAAGAATTAATTGCTAATAGGAGAGAACAAAAGGTGAATTTTGACAATCTCGCCCCTTCTTCCCTCCGACGGGTTAAGGCCTAAGAATCTTTCAGACTCAGAATCTAAATCTGAGTCTCAAAAGGACGTGTCTGGCCTCAGATAACCTTTTGACACCTTGAAGATAGTATTGCCTCTTGAGTTCTCTAGAAATTGATTATTTCAATTGCCGACGACTGTCATTGTTATCTCTTCCCCGAGTCACATTAATATGAAGAGATATTTTCCTATTACTTAAAATAAATGTTTTTTATGTATTATTTGTACTTGAAAGGTATTTTTCATTATTCATCATATGAGCGCAGACTTGACTGAAAACAAGAACAACAACAACAGAAATTGAAGACCCAATTCGCTTGTTTTCCTCTCAGGGAAGCAAAGCAGGAGGGGATAATCGCCAAGGTTTGGTGGCCTCAGCCAAAATCAATTGAGGCTTCAGATTCTATATGCATTCCAACAGCATAAGCATCACTGGAATGCACTCTTCTGTCTTTATAGATAAGCACAAGTTCAAATAAAAAGAACCAGACTGGGACTGCTTGGGTTGAGATATGGAGGTATTTCCTTCTTACCCCACCCCTTCCCACTTTCACTTTTTGATTAAGTACTCTCTATTTCTCATTCTCACAATGCTTCTTTCAGATTAAATACTCTGATGGCCTTTTCTAAATAGAGGCAGCCTGTGAGATGGATTGTGCACAGTGTGGCTTCCACTGGGGCTGGGGACAGAACCACCCAAGTGCAACATTCCAGGAGCAATGAGCGCCCACCCTTCCTTCCTTTTCCTGACAAAGATTATACTTGGGGAAATACTCGCTTGCCCACTGGAGCAATTCCCTTTTGGCCGCTTCATGTCATGGACTGCTGAGCAATGTTCAATTCTTACTTAAGGTAGGAGCGAGAAAGTGGAAGGGAACAGAAAGATGCTGTGCCCCTCTGGAATCCCAGGTGGTGCTAATAGTTAGTGTCCTGGGGTTGCTAACAGAAATATAGAAAGTTTGGTTCTACCCCACTGTGCCTCAGAGGAAAGATCTGGTCAACTACCTCTGAATCACCAACTCCTGCAAGCTCTGACGAGCACACTTCTACTTTGAGGTGCAAGCACATGAGTTTGTTGGGAGCCAGAATTGCCTTGATGACAACGGATATTGGCATTGATCAGAGACCTGTATGTAAGATGTTAGTTCCATCATAGGATCAATAGTACAAGGCCTATGCACAGATTTAGTTTCCTCTGCAATATCGCCTTCACTCTGCCCCTGTGGTGTTGGCAGGGCCATTGGCTGTACTGAAATTCCTGCAGAGCTCATCCCATGAGTTCTGACGCTCCACAGTCAAGGAACCTCTCTGGTCATGACTGGCTCCTCCACACCCACAATTCACTGTGGTTGGTCACACGTGGCTGAACAAGAGTTAAGCACTGGCCCAACATCAGCTCTTCTCTCTCAGACTTATGTGATATATTTATTGAGTTTTAAATAAAAAGCTGAGAATTATCCTCCTTGAATGAAGGGTTAATGTACACCCTAGGAAAATGGAATTAACTATTTTTAATCCCGATCATCCCTTTGTAGTTGTCTCTGCAGTTGTTTGGAAGTTTTAGCCCAAGGACAGAATTTGATCTCAAGTGAGCAAGACCTGCAGGCAAATTAGGTGCCCGATTCCACTGTCTAAAAATGGTAAATTAATAGTCCTTACCTCATGGTGTGCTTCTTACTTGAGTTAAGACATAACCTAAATTTCCTCTTCCATGTAAAACAGAAGCGATTTTTATTTTCTTGCTTCATTCCCTTCATGAGGGGCTTGCTAAGTTTGTTCTCAGCAGAACATTTTCAAATCCGATGACTCTATGTCTCTCACTCTGTGTGTTCCTTAGCAAACAATTTTCCCTGTAGCCCGAAATTAAAAAGGAAAGCAACTTGATGCTGCTCAGAAAGGTAAAGAGAGATAGATGGGAACATTTGTTTCTGACCTTCAGCAAAAGAGTCCCGTTAGTTAGGCGCTATAAATTTGTTTTCTGCGAACGGGAGTGCAGAAATGTGCTCCATCAGAATGAGGAAGGCATTAGCACCAGAAACATGGAACACAGAAAATAAATCGATCAAATTAATTTCCAGCTGTCAGCCCTGGAGGCTCATTTCCCATCAGCCGCCTCAGGAGGCAAAGGAGCAGTGAACTTATCCAGATTGGGAAGGGGAGGGACCCCCAGTGGGTTCGCTCACCCTCCCTAGGAAAGAGGCCTCCCTTTCACTGCCTCGCAAGGCGTGAAGGAGCCTGGTGGCCAGTGCTTGTTAAGCTCAGGTTGCTATCCTCAAGGTCAGTCGTTTGAGCTCGCCAGCTGACGCGTGGGCGAAAGATGTCTGCTCCCATAAAAATCTACACACTCAGAACAACTGATGATGACTGCTGCTCGGCCCTCTTAGGTGCCTGTGACTCTGCAGTGGGTTTTGTTTGGGGCTTTACCAAGTAGTGCTTTGCCAACTGTGTGTGGTGTTTTGTTTTGTTTTCATTTTTGCTGACGTAGATCAAGTGAGTGAGGTCACGGTGGTGTGGGGTAGGGATCTCAGTTGAACACTGAACACTAAAGTGACCAGATTTTAGCATTGGTAAAGCGGGACACTGTTGACCTGGAGAGGGCGTGGGTAGAGGGGGTATATTCCCTTCCCGTTCTCTCGCCGTTCCCTAGTTTGTCGTGCATTCTGTTAAAAAAATCAGGACTTTTTTTTTTAAATGCCACTAAACATGGGAAAAATTGATTAAGATCATGACTATCCCACCAAAAGCGGGGCATCTGGCCACTTGGCCCATTTTAGAAACTGCCTTCATATGTTATTCTTTGTGTTTAATGGATGAGAGAGGCCACTTACAATGCGAGGCAACTATTAATCCTCTAGCTAATTGGTTACTAACTCAATGGGTAGATGATGTCAAATTTCAAACAAGCAGATTGAAAATACAATGTCTAAGGCTCAGGTTTGGGGTGTCCTACCTTAAAAGGGAGCACAGGACAAGTCTAAGGCCACACAACTCCAAATCATTAATAATCATAGAAGTTTTGTGCACCAAATTAATACTGAGTAAGCTTGTGGGTGACCCTCATCCTCTTTCCCTTTTTTCCTAAAATTAGTCTGTTTGACTATTTTACTGATTCTTATAATTGAATAATTTATTTGTAACCAGCATATATTCCAACATCTGCCTTATCTACTCAGGTTATATTAATCTGATATATGCAAGAACTCATTTAAAGTATATTCTGGCTGATGGATAACAAATGAATTTTGGTGATATGTATGAAAGTAAATTATCCAAAAGATAAAGCATTAGAGAATGTGATTAACAGGAAATGACACAGCCCACTCATAGACATTCTTATTAAATATATAGACTATCCTCTATCTAGGTTACCACTTTCAGATCTGAGGGTATTATCATGATGACTCTTGGACAATTTCTTGCGTGTTCAATTTAAGTAAGTGATGAAAGTCACTCAATTAAGAGCAGAATAAGCTAGTGATCTCTCGGTAAGTGTGGAATGTCATGAAGGAATAATTGGATCAATCTGGTCTGGTTTGGAACATCATTTCCCCAATCTGTCAAATTCTGCCCCCTCTTCCTACACCCACAGAAGCACAGATTTTGGTTATGACTCTAGGACATCCCCAACTGTCCAAGAACATTTCTTGCCATTTTGTCTTTAATTCTGAGAAGAGCATAATACTTTCCACTTTGCCCCTACGAACATCCACTATAAAATTTGGACATCTCCAAAATCTGGAATCCATTCTTGGCTGAGTTTTTGCCCAAACTCTGAACACTCAGCCCTTCTTTCTAGTTTTATTTGATACTCTGTGGGTGGCCTATAACTCTAGACCTTTTGTAATCACTGCTGGTGTCAGTCAAAGTATTACTTAGAGGGGAATATGTTGATCTATCTGAAAAACACTTATGATTGTTTTTCTATTATGTTCTTAAATATCTCCGTGTTGTTCAACTGCAATAAGTAGGATGAAAGTGGCCATATTTGACCTCCTTTGGTTGCCCTACTGCCAAGAGACAGGAATCAGACATACCTCCACATTCCATCTTTCTTTACCAACTCAGACGCCAACAATTCCTCCCCACAACTCTCTTCTTCTATGTTGCATTCAATAGCCACGCAGAATTCACATAATAGTCACAATTACGAGGAGTTGTGGAATCCAGTAGGTTACCACACGTCAGAATCAGTAAGCAGTTAAGATACAATCATTGGCCAATAGCAATAGCTCTCCTCAGCTAGCACTCTTCCTGTCCTCATTCTTCAGCCAGATGGTCCCTTGCCTTATGCCTCTGTAGGCAAGGCACTCAGTCTGCCTTGCAGGCTGTCTTACAGTTCCATAGTCTCAGGACAGATGAGGGAAGGCACCCTCCTCCTCTGAGTCTCCATGGCACAGCCTTCGGTGCAATTAGTCCTGGAGACTTCTGCCCCTCCAAACAGAGATCTTGGATGTTCTCTTGTAATGGTCCTGGAATTTCTTTCTGTGTCCCAGATGGCTCTTATATACCAAGCACTGGTTTTGAAGGAGGTTTGTTTTTTGTCTTTGAATGACTGTACTCTCAAGGACAATGAAGGGCGATGTTTTAAGTCAGATCCTCTACTAAAGTCATCTTACAGATGCCCCCAATGAAACAACCAGTGAGTCTTGGTTCACATCTACAAAGATCAAGATTTTTCCCACCTTTTGAGGTCTCCCTCAAATATGGGATCATAGATACTGGTATCAAGTACCGAGCAATAATATTTAGTCTAAGGAATTGTGGCTAGAAAAGCTATATTTGTTGACTGCCTTTCACCAGGCAATCAAGCAATATTTTATTTCTCAAGAAACTAAATCTGAATTTAATATTTAAATATATGTAATATACATACCTGTATATTTATTCATACTGATTTTTTTCCACTTTTGCCTTTGAATGACTGAGAGTTAGGGGAATTTACTTACTAGCCCATAAATAGGAGCAATTTTTTCCCTGAATCTATAGGCCACACACATGGACACTGGAGGAGAGAAAGGAAGACATAATTTGCAAATTTTGCTGGGGCACTGAGAAATAGAAAAGAAATATCTGGAGGTTGTGGTTGAGAAGGCGAAGATAAAGGAAAATGTGGAGGGACAGCAAATTAGAATTGTTAAAGTCTTAAACACAGTTTTTGAATACTACTGTGTACTTTGCTTTGTGCTGGGGAAACAATGAAACACAAATGGAACCCAAGACCTTGACTTGATACAATAAGTGTTTATTGTATGTTGAATCTATTCTCCTTTTCATACTGATATGATACAAACTGTAATTTGTACAGAATTTTAAGAACATTAAATTAGACAGTCTCCTAGAACCATTAAAGAAAAGAGAAGTATCAATAAAACAAAGGAGCCCATTGCCAAATTCAGACTGAAAAAAAATGGCAATGTCATTAGGCTGGTAGTTGTGTACCTGATGGTGAATCCTGACGTGGTCAGGACTGAATATCACACTTTCTCTAGTTCTAGAAGTGGGGTCTCTAGAGACTCTGCAAATCCCCTTAGATCTTTAACATCATAAGAGTCATTTAAAAAGCACTTCCCTATTATGCAAGCATTGGGAACAGCATTGCCATTCATTCCCCAGCATGTGGTCTGACCACAGCTCTGAACTACAGATAATAATAGGCCAGAACTGATTCCTTGTCCTGGTCTGTTCTGACCTTTCCTGGACACTGTGTCCCGGAAATTTTTATACTTATTCAAAGGATGACTTGTCTGTTTGGTAATATTCCCTTTATATTTTAAATGGTAGATATCAAGTCATGCTGATATCTTTGCTTTCCTGCAAAAATAGCCTAGAATATTTCAAGTTGACTAGGAATAGCACAGGAGGATTACTGAAATAACTAAGTTAAATGCCCTTCAGATTCAGACATATGAGTGCAAGTGTCCTTCCTTGTAGCTACTAGGAATCAGGAGGCCACCTTATGGAACGAAACACCTTACTTGAGTATGTCACCTTACTTGAGTATGTCACTCACTCATCATCCAGTCTATAGCCCTTAGTGTCTTTGCTGGATTCTCATTGAACCACTATGTCTTAGAAACCCCTTGATTTTTGCCCACATATGGGGGCATTTCCTTGTGTTGACTCATCTCTCCTCTTCCAGAACACTTACCAAAGAAATTTCAGCTGAGCCATTTTCCAAATTGAGGCGTGAGACCAAGAGGGGTGTTTTCCCAAGTAGCTGGTTGAAAGCTGCTTACAGAACTTATGCAACCTGGAAATAGAAGGGGGTCAATACTTAAATATTTGAAAGAAGACATCTTCTGGGGTGCAGTGGCAATCCCTTATCTCAAGGAAAGGAAGATAGGTTGTGAGAGGAACACCCAGACGATGTACTCATGGGGAGTCCAGTGGAATGAGACTGGACTATGAGACTCTGAAGAGGGAAAAGGTAGCTGCAGATGGTTGCACAACAAAGCATAGAATCCTTTTCATTGGGAACACCCAGAGTCTGTCCATGAAATGAATCGTTTTTTTCTGGGAAATAATTAAGTTCCCAAAGGCTTAGTAGGTACAAACTCCCTCAGAGAGTTGCATAGGGTGAATTGCACTTCTATTGGAAATGGTCACTGAGAGAGACAGACAGACATCTATAGAAAGAACTAGGATATTACTGGATTATTAAGGTTGAGGAAATGGTGAACATTCTCCCTCCAAACTGAAAAGTTGGACATTCAAACCAATCCAGAGGCCACTCAGAAAAAGAACTGGTGTTGTATTTGAAAACCCATTGGCCACTGAAAAATTCCATGGAGGATGTTATAGTGCACACATTTATAATGATTGTTTCCACCATCATACCCAGAGACTGTGAAAAGCATCGATTAAGGTTTTTTTTTTTTTGGGTGGGGCTGGGGGAGGGGGGGAATGAAACTACCAAATGAAGAAACAGAGGAGAAATTGATCAAGTAACTCTATATACTTGTACATGCTATGACCACCCTCTATAGCAATATCGGGTGAAAGAAAGCCTTAATTATAAAGCAAAAATGTAAGTTTAACTTTCAAAAGGACCAAATGTAGTAGAAAAAATAATAGACCCTCTAAAATGCCTACACCTCAACTTCGGGAACTATGAATACGTTCAATGGCAAAGGGGAAGTATAGGTAAAGTTAAGGTTGCTTGTGAACTGAGTCTGTAGTCAGCAGCTCAGTGAGTAACCACTATGTAACCAGGATCTAGGTAAGACAGTTGTTCTTAATCTTCCTAATGCAGTTCCTTGTGTGTGGTGACCCTCCAACCATAAAATGATTTTTGTTCCTATATCATAACTGTAATTTTGATACTGTTATGAATTGGGCAACTCTGTGAAAGGGTCTTTGACCTCCCAAGGAGTCTTGACCCACAGGTTGAGAACCACTGATCTGAGGTAGAGGTTCAGGTTGGAGCCATGCAGTGGAAGATCTTGTATATTGTATGAAATAGGCTTTTACCTTAACCTCATTATCAGAAAATGTGAAATAAGTTAGTGACAAAGGGTATAGAAGGATGAGGTAGATTAGAGATAGCTTTGAGTTAAAGGAGACAAGAGAAGTATCAGAAATGGAATAAGAATCTTAGTTTTGTTTTCTGGCTAACCAAGAGACTGGGCATATCTTTATCTTAGTAAAAAACTGAGCAGGTATGGAAGGCGGAGGGATTTCCTGTGGAGCCCTATCTTGGAGGTGATATTGGGCCAAACTTCTGGAACTCTCTAGCCAACTCAGAAAATGATATTATTAGTGAAAGAAGTCAGAGATTGAGATATCAATTTTAACACATAGATGAAAATAGTTAGAGTCATGGGTGTAACTGAGATTGTGTAAGGAGGAAGTGTTGGGAATTATCTATGCACTCTAGCTGTGAAGTATCAGGAAGATCTTTGAATGAAAACCCATTGGCAGCAATCGTGACTCTTCAAGCAGGCTGAGTGGGAGAACCGAATTCAGAGTGAACAGTAAGCAGAAAACCAGGTGAGGTGTAAACATGACAAAAGCTCAGTAAATATTAGACTTGTCCTACTGAGCAGAGAGAGGTAACTTTTAGCAGAGTCAAATAAGGTATATAAACCTGAGCTATAAACCGAGGGCAGAAACTCAATGTAAATGACTGGAATGCTGAAAGGTAAAATGAAAGGAGGGAAATAGTTGGTGATTTGGTGAGAATGGCAGGCTGTGTGAAGAAAAGAATAGAAGGTAAAATATGGAGAAAGGAATATGAGTGATATCAAATTCTCCATGCCCCCTGGTGTTGAAATTGAACTTTAATGACAGTGTTTATGGCACAGAGGGTTCCTGTATGTGGCAGTTATGAGCATCGAAGTGTTTGAGTTCTTAGGTGAGTGGCTCTGCACAGAGGGACACACCAACGAGTGTCCACACACTGGTGGATTCAGTTCTTTTTGTGTTCTTGGCATTGTATTTCATGTTGGAGCTGCTTTGAGCAGGGAGAGGTCAGTGCTTGCCTTTGAGATATTGTTGATATAATCGAGAAGGTGAATTCTTGATAGATGACAACTATATTAATATGACTACCTTAATCATGTTTTTTTTAAAAAAAAGCAGTTGCTGTGCAGTGAATTACTAATGGGTTCTTCTAGCCGTAGTCTCTATAAGTCCTACCAAATAGCCTTTTGCTCATAGGTCTGGATAAGAGAAGGTTGGTGGCAGTCACTGGTAGTACTAATAGCTGTGGTTGAGTCGGCTTCTCAACCATGGCAACCCCATGCTCCGTGGGAGGAAATGCTGCCCAGTCCTATACCATCACCATCGTTTGTGGATCAGAGTATTCTCATCTGTAAGATGGTCACTGATTTCCAGAAGTTATCAATGGACCTTGACATATGAGCTGGAACTGGGTGGACCCACTTACATGCATTTTATATTTTTCTTGTGTTGAGCTCACGTGTTGTGAGGCTAACACAGAGACGATTAGCTTCACAGATCACAGAAACATGTGAGCTCCTCACAGTGGCATCCATATCTAAGTAGGCCTGAGAATCTGGAACCTGTTTATTGAAGGAGTAACTACAAATTAAGCACAGATTGTCAACTGCAGAGGAGGCTAGCACCCCAGAGCCTAGCGTTGTTGAGGAATGACTTGTAAACTGTATGGATCTCATATTCTTCTCCTTAGTATTCTGTTAACATTTTTTCAAGTAATAAAAAGTAGTCACTGCATGGTCCTATGCCTCCCCTTTTCAGGGGAGAGAATCAGAGAGTATTGTGACGCAGTTGATGCCACCACCATAGATGCCCAGGAAAATGTGCCTTTGGTGTTGTCATATCGCATGATCTCACTTTGACCCAGAATATCCATGAATGATAATAGCAATGTGATCTGTTTAATTAAAAGTGTTGAAAGAATTCTCAAACTGCTTGCTATTATAGACTTGTCAGAAATGACGACAACGAGATACTTCTTTTTTTAAGAAAGTAAAAGTGTTCATCCTACCTACCCTCTCCCATCTAGCTCATCATGATTCATTCATCCAATAGGATAGACTAGAAATCCCCACTCCTTAGGGTCTCCAAGTCTGCAAATCTGTACTGTGCAGACAGCCACTTCTTACTCCCTCCCAGCTGCTGGTGAGTGAAGACTGTGGACTTGGTTGTCAATAGCTCTGGGTATAATCCTCAGGCCACCAGAAGCTTGAAAAGTCCCCATGGGTAGTCCACATCCAAGAAAAATCACAACAGAATTTGTTAGGATGGATATATGGTTGGGTGTTTTAAAAATGATAACCAGGAGTTGCCAATGTGCATGGAACATTGAGAATGATAGTGGAGAGAGACCCGATTCTTCTCCTCTCATTTTGTAACAAATTAGTTTTATGACCAAGAGCAAATTTTCCAGTGTCTTCACAATCAAGCAGGAGATCTGGTGGCATAGTGGATTACCTAGTTGGGCTGCTCACCCCAAGGCCAACAGATGAAATCCATGAGCGATGAGAAAATCCGCTCGAGGAGAGAAGGGTGAAAGTCCCTCCTGCCTTAAAGATTCACAACCTTAGAAGTTTGAACAAGCTCTTCTACCCTGGCATTGCTAAGTGGATTGGATGACGAATGGTTGGGTTTGGTAAGAATATGTTTTCTCTTTTTGGTAAAATTAGTGGGGTTGTGGTATTTGCAAGAAAAAAAAGTGTATGAGCATTTAGCTGAATTATATCAATTGCTTTCAAACATGGGTACCAATGTGACTCATCCAGAGAAATTAAAAAAAAATTAAAATAAAAAATTGATATGTAGGTCCCATTGAAGAGTTCTCAAGAGCCTGGCTGTTGTTGGTTTTTAAACACTCTTGATGATTCGAATGCATGACTTCTGTATAAGAGATTTTTGTCCTTTCGGGATATATTTATATATAATGTACATTGTATATAATATACATGTAGTGTACTCTGGGAGGAGTTGATAGTGACCTGTGGTGGCACTGTTCTTAAGCATTCAGAAGCAAACATAAGGGTTCACAGTTTGATTTCACAGGCTAGGAATAAGACGTGGTGGTCTCTTTGAAGGATCACAAAAAAGAGATGAGGCACTCAGGATGCAGTGGAGCTCTGAGGAACCACATAACTTTCTTCTAGTTATATAATACTCCCCCACTCCACTATCATGACTCCAATTCTACCTTACAAATCCAACTAGATCAGAGGATGTACATTGTACAGATAAGAGCCGGAAGCACAGGGAATCCAGGACGGATGAATCCCTCAGGGCCAAAAGTGAGAGTAATGATACCAGGAGGGTCAGGGGAATTAAAGGGAGAAAGAGGGAACTGATCACAATGATCTGCGTATAACTCCCCCCCAGGGGGAAGGCCAACAGAAAAGTGGATTAAGGAAGGAATTGGTCAGTGTATGACATGAAAAAAATGATAAATTTTCAAGGTTTTATGGGAGGATGAGGCAAGAAGGGGGCAGGGTATGAGGAGCTGACACCAAGGGTTCAAGTATAAAGAAAATGTTTTGAGAAAGATGATGGCAGCAAATGTACAAAGGTGATTGATACAATGGATGTATGTGTGGATGATGATAAGAGTTGTATGGGCCCCTAATAAAATGATTTTTTAAAAAGATGGGCTATTCTACTTCCATAAAGATCATAGCCTTGGAAAACCTGTGGATTTCTAATCTGACCCTACAAATCAGAACTGATTTGAAGGCAATCTGTTTATAGCCTTGGAAAACCTGTGGAGCTCTACTCTGACCATACAAATCAGAACTGACTTGAAGGCAATCTGTTTATAGGCTTATCATTTGACTTCCTGTAGTCAGTATTAAAACACTGGCTAAAAAGAAAAGACTAACACTGTGTCTAGTAAATATCCTCCATCAAATGATTTTCCTCAGCATGCATTATTACCTACTGCACGGCAGTGGTTCACATAAGTGGCTGTTTGTGGGAAGCCCCTGGGTGGTACAAACAGTTGACACATTGCTTGGCTGCTAACCAAAAAATCTCCTACTCAGACACGTCCTGGAAGAAAGATCTGGCAATGTGCTTTGTAAAGATCAGTCATTGGCAATCTAGGGTCCCACATTCTAATGTGACACACGAGTTGGAATAAATGCAATGCGAAGCTGTTGGGAAGTGCTTACTATAGGATAGACACTTTACAAACTGTCTCTCCTCCTCATCTTAAGAAATGAGACATCTGTTTTCCAGAGCAGGAATTTACAACCTAAGGAGGATAAGGAACTTGCTCAGGTAGCAGAGTTATTGAATTTCACATCGCATTCCAGTTGCTTTTTAACAATTCTTTTCAAATTATAAGTAATGTCATCAGATCCTGTGAAGTGCAGCCTCTGAGTGAGCAGATTTAGGCCAGCCCGAGATTCTGCTTTTTTTAACAAGCTCCCTTGCTACTGGTCTTTGGGAAATGTTTTGAGTAGCAAAGCTCTTCCCCGTAGGATCTCAGTGTGAAATTGGAACAGAGCAGTCGGGCTGTATTCTTTAGGTGTTATAAAATAGTTAAAGGATCCGGGCTCAAATAAAAAGAGCCAGGTTGTGATCTGTAGGGTCAGATGATGGTTTGAAACCACCATCTGGTCCTCAGTAAAGGACAGGGCTTTCTGTTCCCAGAAATAATTGCAGTCTCAGAAACTCACAGGGACACCTGTACTCTGTCCTATAGGGTCACTGTCAGTCACCATTGACACATTGACAACAGTTTTTTTTGGGGGGGCTGTTGGCCCATAAAAAGTAAATCAAATTTCCCCTTGGGAGATTTTGTTCATCTTCTAAAGACGTTGCTTTAACAATGTCTTGCAATGATTCATTGTAATTCCTACTTAAGAATCTCAGGCATCTTCTTTGGGGGTATTCTCAGACTTGCCAACTTTTTAGCCCATGAAAGCAGATTGGATTTTTGGAATAGCAACAACTTGTCAAAGGTGAATAATGAAGTTAAGAAGTAAAGTTTGGGTAAAATTAGATATGTATACAAATGCAAAAGGATAAAGGAGAAAATGGTCCTTGTTTTGAAAAAGACTAGCACACGCGCGCACACACACACACACACACACAGAGCTTTGTTTTTTTGTTTTTTTTTTTTCTGAAGAGGCGAGATCAGGCCTGTAAGGTGGATGAGGTAAGATTTCTTTTTCTTTCTTTTTTTTTTTTTGTGGGCATCACTGCCTCTGGTGGTCGTGGGCGCTACTCAGCTACCACTGGATTTGAACCGCCAAGCCTGCGGGCTGCAGTTCCACACTCAACCACTTACGCCACCGGGGCTCAGCCCCACACACAGAGCTTTGAACATCAAGTGAACAAGAAGAAATACTAGACCAAGGGCAAAGAGTGTGAGGGCTGAAGGGCTGGGGCAGCTCGCTTTCTGGTCTAAGTACACACAAGCACTGGGCCAGGCTTCACAACGATATCTCGTGCCAGGGGCTAGTGAATTTTTACTGCTGAACACCAGATAGTAAATATTCTCTGTAGCTTCACAGATCCTTCTCTCTCTGTCTCTTTCTGTGTGTGTGTGTGTTGACCACTTTCTATAAATGTAAACTCAGTTTTAGTTGGAGGTCCATATATGAACAAGTCATTGGCTATACATGGGTACAGTTTATTTCTGTATTTCAGTGGTTCTCAACCTTCCTAATGCTATCACCCTTTAATACCATTCCTCATGCTATGGTGACCACCTTCAACCATAAAATGATTTTCATTGCTTCTTCATAGCTCTAGTTTTGCCACTGTTATGAATTGGGCAACTCCTGTGAAAGGGTCATTTGACGACGAAACAGGTCACGACCCACAGGTTGAGAACTGCTGCTGTTTATCACTAAATAATGACAATAGGGGAAAATGTGCACCTCCATATGTGTGTATAGAATATTATGTTATGAAAGAATAGGTATCATGCCCTCTCACAGGAGTCCTGATGAAGTTGTTGGGTAAATATTGGACTGCTAACTGAAAGATCCACTGCATATATATATATATATATATATATATATATATATATATATACACACACACACATATATAATCTACACCATGGAAGAGACATAATGCAGTGTATTTTGTAAAACTTATTGTTCTATACAGGACCACGATGAGTCAGAGTTGACTCAATGGGATTGGGTGAGCTTTGTAACAGCCAGTGGTAGTAGAATTTTAGAACTCTATAACTTTCTGCCTTGTGGAAAACTTGGAATTGATCCCCAATGGATATACCTGTTAGCTTGCGTATTGTTATGATACTGATGGTTTCAGCAGATCTTCCAAATTATAATAGGATAGGATAAAAGACCTGATGATCCAGCTCTGAAAAAACAGCCAGTGAAAATTGTATGGGTCACTGGAGTCTGAACACTTTGTTCATGAAGTCTCCGTGAGTTCAGTGCCAAACTCAATAGCAACTAACAATGACAATAAACTTTTGAAAGCTAACTTTTTGTTTTGTTTTGCTTTTTTGGGGGGGGTGGGGGGAGCATCACAGCCCTCTGGTAGTGGGAGTAGGAGGCCCAGCCTCTTCTCCTCTGGAGCCGCTGCTGGAATTGAACCTCCATCCCAATGGGCTGCAGTCCCACGCACAACCACTATGCCACCAGGGCTCAGCCCGAAAGCTAACTTTTTTATTAGCTTCAGGGAATGTTTGAATAATAGTTGAACACAGTCATTTATTTAATTAAGAATACTAAGTTGATAAAAACTTCAAAAAATCTTCATCACCCTTTCTCTTTCTTCCTTTATGTGCATGCATAACAAAGTTAGTGGTGCTCACCCAGAGAGTGTGCTCACCAAGTCTGGATTCTATGCAAAAATGACAGCATACTCAAGGGGCGAGCCTGTGCTTAAATAACAACCAGCCCAGCGTGCAGAATGCAAAACAGAAGCAAGATGCATAGCATTTTCTCATTGCTCGTTTCCTCTCTGGGACTATTAGTCAGAATGCCACCTTTACCTTTATTTCACACAGCAGACTGAAAGGTCCAGCTGACTGACCCTTTGCCCAGATGAGTGATTCAGCCAGGGAAAAAATGAGCCCCCAGAAAAGGACCGCGTGACAATGCTCTTGTAGAAAGTCACCAAGTTGAGAGGCATTGGAAGGGCATTGTGTGTCTGAGTCTTCTCCGGTGGGCATTAGTCACAAGTGTAACCTTGGCTGGGGTTACACATGGACTTTTGCGAGTGCAGCTGCTCCTTCAGATTCAACCTGGCCATGACCTCCTGAGGGCTTAGGCATGGAACAAGACTGCATCCGAGTCCACACATGGTCACAACTCCGGATTAAGGAATGGCTGCACCTGCTGCTCATAAAGGCAGAGGTGGTTACTGATGGTCAATGAGGAAGAAAAGGTATTTCAGCCAGCAGGGACCTTTGAGAGATTATTCCTAAATGACATTAAATAACCCACCACCCAGTATTGCCCTTCCCCACCATCTGAGTTTTATGGAGACATGTTAGATTTCCAAAATCCACAGGGTTAGACTCTGCGGGGATTTGTGGCTCATAGAAGGAAGGCGAGAAAAGACCATCCACAAGTGAGTTTCCAGTTTGGGAGAGATTTGGAAAAGCTTTGTTGATCTATGAGGTCAACTTGATCTCTGAGTCTTGCTTGACTGTGTGTGTATTTGACAAGACTGCAGACTTGACAAGACTTGACAACACTGTGATAACAGTAGGCATAGCAGCACTGAAGGATCATGGAACTGGAGTAGTGATGTGAGAGAGGCAGAGAAAAGTGCTGATTGGCGTTGCTAAGCAATGTAGCCCTTAAACAGACCCCATGAATTGGCAGATGTAAACAGACCAAGATAGTGGAACTGAAAGAAGTAGTGAAAACATAGAAAACAGCATTTGAGGAATATAAAGAATGGTACTTGCAGTGCATGTGTGGCTTTTGCTTGTGCTGCTTAAGGAGGCTAAGACAGATGAGGTGTTTGAGAGCTCTTTCATGTTGTGAGACATATTCCCTCAACTAACTCTCTAACCAGGGCTTATTTCAGTGTTGAGGCACTCAATAGATCCATTAGGAGACTCGACCCTTTTGTTGGACATACTCAATGTTTTTGTCTCAGGCTACTTATACAGACTGCTGAAGCCCAGGTTAGACGGAAGAACCTCAGTGAATGGTGAACAATAAGATATAACTGCAGATGAAAGGGCACAGGATCAACTACTAAAGTGAATTTAAATAAGTCTTGAGAATGTACTCTTAGAAAGGGTGGGGAGTTCCAGGGAGGGATAAGTCACAAATTTTTACTAACTCCAATTTGTTTTTCTTTAGTTCCATGTTTTTCGGCAAAATTCTTATGCCAATATTTAGGGCAGCAGAGAATTTCATAGAGCTGTCTCTGAATGATATATTTTTAAGCTGCCATGTTCCAATGAGATGATGAGTTCTTTAAAACAGTAATGACTAATGGTTAAATGGGCTAAGCGATAAATTCTATGAAATATTATTTTATTAGGATTAATTAATTTTAAAGAATGTTTACATTCTGTGGTGATGATGTGAGTGGATAAATCCTAAGGAGAGTAACCGAGAAGAGTAAACACTAGACGATATAGATATCGGGAGACGTATGATAGTGTAAGACATGAAAAAATAGTTATCAAGGGTTTGTGAGGGGGAGGTGGGGAGTAGGGGAAAAATGAGGAGCTTATACCAAGGGTTCAAGTAGGAAGAAAATGTTTTGCGAGTGATGATGGCAAAAAATGTAAAAATATGCTTGACACAATGGATATATGTGTGGATTGTGATGAAAGTTGTATGAACCTCAAATAAAATGACTTGGAAAAGGAAGAAGAAGAAGATATAGACACTGCAATAGGCATGCTTAAATTAATAACCCAAGAAAGACTTTGTATTATGGATTTTTGGGGTGGAATCACATTACGGCATTTCTCAGAATAGTCCTGATTATTGACTGTGCCAAAACATTAAGTCAATTCAGAAAAAGACATGGAATGAGGGATATAATTTTGGATGTCAACTGAATCTTAGCTGAAAGCAGAGTATAACACAACAATGTTAGCCTGTGTTTTATTGACTATGTAAAGGCATTCAGCTGTTTGTATCATAGTGAACTATGTATATCACTGCAAAATATGGAAATTCCAGAACAGTTGAGTATGCTCACGTGAAACCAGCACGAGGGCCGGTCAGTTGAACATTACAATAGAATACTGCCTGGTTAAAAGTCAGGAAAGTTGTATGTCAGGTGTGTATCCTTTTATCATAATTACTCAACCTATATGTCTAGCGAGTAATCTAAGAAACAGGACTATGAAAAAAATATATAGGATCCTTATTAAAAACTACAATATTCAGACTACATATTATAGATAATACAATATAGGCTGACATGAATATCAGCCCAGACAGCTAATTTTACCACAAAAACTGCATTAAAATGTGCTGAAAAAACTAGGCTTATATATGAGCACATGCAGTATATTATTTCTTGAAATCAAAAAAGACTTTGGATACTTGACAAAAATGAAATTTTTCAGCCTTCAGAATAATCCCATCAAAACATTAAGAAAACCAAAATTCTCGTAATTGGTCCAATAGGAGCCATCCTGATAAATGGAGAAAAGGCTGACATTGTGAAGGAATCCCTTTTCTTGGGACCCACAATCAATACTCACAGAAGCAGCACTCATGAAATTAAATGCAATGGGAAAATCTAGTACAAAAAAAACTCTTTAAAATGTTAGAGAGCAAAGGTGTCGCTTTGATAATGAAGGTGCACCTGACACTGGTCATGATATATTCAATGACCTGATATGCATGTGAATATTTGGTTACAGGAAATTGCTGCATATTAGTTATGGTGTTGCTTTCCCATGGGCTGCCAGCAGAAATAATTTGATCTTGAAAGAAACACAGACAAAATGTTCCTTAGAAGTGATCATAGTACTTTGGAGATGTTATCAGGAGACATAAATCTCTAAGATAGGACGTCATGCTTGGTAGAGGGCCAGAAAAAAAAGAGGAAGACCCTCTTTGGGATTGTCACAGTGGCTGCAACAGTGAGATCAAACCTAGCAACCATTGTGCAGACAATGCAGGGTCAGGCAGTGTTCCATCCGATGGCACTGAGGATTGCTGTAAGCCAGCACTTCCTCTACCACATCCAGCAACAAACTAACAACAATTGGCAGAGATTTGTTCACAGATCAGAGCCCTTTAATGATATTTTCTGAGTGTAGATTGAGAGCTATAAAATACATCCATTTACAACACCACAGATATCTTTACTGCAGTTGATAGATAACATTTATATTCTTACATCATTAGGGAAAAGGTCAGCACTTGCACTTTGACCTTCCACTTGTAAATCTGGAAGAGAAAAACTGTATTTGAAATACCAAATAGATGATGTTGGTCTGATTGCTCCTCAGTAGAAAAATGAGAGTGCTCGACATTGAGGTGTGGGCCAGTGACAGACACTAGATTCTTAGAGTTGGAGAGCTGGAGGCAGTGACTTACCCATGGACAAGTACGAGATGTAATTAGAGTTTCTTATGCTGAATCAATAAAGACTGAAAAAAATTAACTAGGTAATTCAAATTATATACTAAAATATTCAAGAAAAACAGAATACTGGTTCAAACACTAAAAAAATTAGAAGTCAATTCAGAGGAGAAGACAAACATAAGATTTAGTGGTTCTTATATCATACATATGTATATATATGCATATATGTGTGTACACATATGACTGCAGTCTTAAACATAGAAAGGGGAAAAAAGCTCTCCCCAAGTATGGACTTTATTGGTTTTTAATTCTAAAAAAAGGAGCTCTAGTGGCACAGTGTGTTAAGCATGCTGGACTTCAAACTTAGAGGTCAATTGTTCAAAAACACATAACTCTTCTGGGGAGAGAGGTGAAGCCTTTCAGCCCCATACAGATTTATAGCTTCAAAAACCCATGGGGGCAGTGCTGCTCTGTCCACTATCAACTAGAATAGACTTGATGGCTGCCAGTTTTATTTCAAGTTCATTGATCACTACTCTTATGAAGCAGTAGAATTCCCTACCATCAAGTATTGTATATAGCAAATCAACTCAGAATACAGTTGCTCCAAAGAACATTATTTCATCATGTCTTCTGTTTCCGTGCACTGACAGAGTTTGCTGGGTGTCATGTAGTTTTGTACACAGTTAGTGTTAGATGGAACTGGATGCTGAAATGTAAACTGACTAAAATGGCTCCTTTTTTTTTCAATGACTGATGACTCTTCTGAGTCTTTGTCTACATTTCTCATCTTCGTGAGTCTCTCCACACTGCTCTCTTGATAGCAGGCAAACTATTGGCATGGACACAGAGTGGTCATCATCTTCGGTGGCACAGGAGAGCTACAAGGCAGTGTAGAGCCAAGGAGAGGGGAATTCCAGTCCACCTCTTGACTTTATAGCCAAAGTTAATCTACAAGACTCTTTTGGGAGGCTATTTTGTTTATTTCTCCACTTGTTATTTAATTTTTTTCTCCCCTCCTTTCTGGACCCAGAACTTAATGGAGTTACAGAGCCCTGGGAAGAGTGTGATTTTATTTGCTAAGATCATGTGCCTCTGTACTTAATTTTATTGATTGTCCTTGTGTCATCATCATGACAGGTTAGCACTTCTCCCATGTCCTACTGTGGGGGTGCTGTAGAACATTTGATGGTTTAGCCAAATGTAATGGTTGACTCTCCTTAAGTTTCCATAAACTATGAATGGGTAAAGATGTTCTCTAGAAGGCTACTGTTGTGGCTCTTCTTGTGCCGTGCTGCCGGGTGGGTTCCAGCTCATACCTGACAGTAAGCAGAAGGAAGCCCCACCCACTCTTTCACCACCCTAACAATTGTTGTCTGAGCTCATTGTGACAGCTGCTGCATTCATCAATCTTGTCAAGGCCCTTTCCTTTTTCAGTACCCCTCCACATCACTAAGCGTGATTTTCTTCCCCAGTAATTGGGCTCTCCTGATAGCATGTCCAAAATAAGTGAAACCAAGTCTCAACATTCTTGCCTTGCCCCCTAAGTAGTATTCTGACAAGATTTCTTTTAAGGCTGCTTCAAAACACTCACTGCCATCAAGTCTGTTCCAACTCCTACAGACCCTACGAGTAGAATTGCCCCTGTGGGTTTTGGAGACTAGAACTCTTTATGGGACTAGAAAGCCTCATCGTTTTCCAGAGGAATGGCAGGTAGTCTCAATTTGATGACCTTGACATTAGCAGCCTAAAACACATAACCACTATGCGACTAGACATCCCTCCCAGGCTGCTAGATATTCATTATTTTTGACTCATGAATCATATGCTTATTGTCACAACTACTCAATTGTGATATTATAATGCAAAAAATGACCACCAATAATGTGCAAATGAATAGGCTTGGCTGTATGTCAATAAAACTCTATTGCAGAAAATAGCAGATGTGCTGGATTTGGCCTTCCTTAATCTAAACCATTTTATCAGATTAAAAGAGACAAGAGAATGAGAAACAGAGAGACATTTCACATGAAGAGATAGTACTTGAAGAAAACTTCCTGACCCCAGCCACTTGCCAGACAAGCCTAAAATTTATACATCTGCCTTTTCCCTTAAATTCTTTAAGGATTCAGGAACATTTAAATTGAGCTAAGGTGGTATATTACCTGTTCTAGTCCTTGTTATTAAAAATACTCAAACTCCCTAAATATTTACAGGAGCAGACAGTCTCATCTTTCTTCTACCGAGCAGCTGGTGGGTTTGAACTGTCCACCTTATGTTTAGCCACCCAATACATGGAATCAAACTCAACTGGTTGTTTGCATTTTTATTCTGATCTTTCAGCTTGAGAAATATTGGAAATAATCTTTTCAATCCAAGTCTTTGCAGTTCTTCATAATATTTCATTTTCTCTTCTTGAACCATTTTTGAAATTTTCTGTTCAACTCTCTTCTATCATATTTTATTTTGCATTCACTTTAGCTATTTTACATTCAATGTTAAGTTTCAGAATCTTTTTTGATATCCATTGTGATCAGGATAGATTCCAAAGAGTACATGGAACAGATGTTATCATTGCTGAAGTCAGATGGATCTTGGCAGAAAGCAGAGAATATAAAAAATGTTATCTAGTTTATTGATTACACAAAGGCATTCAACTGTGTGGATCATAGCAAACTATGGATAATATTGAGAAGAATGGGAATCCCAGAACACTTTGTTCATGTGGAACCTGTACATGGATCAAGGGACAGTCTTTTTAATGGAACAAGGGGATAATGCATGGTCTAAAATCAGGAAAGAAGTGCATTAGGCCTGTGTCTTCTCACTGTACATATTCAATTTGTATGCTGTGCAAATAATCGGGGAATCTGGATTATATAATCATGAATGCTGCATCAGAATCAAATAGTCTTACTAACAACCTGACTTGCTGAAACTGAACAGGACCTGGAACTCTTGCATATGCAGATCAAGGACTGCAATCTTCATTGTGGATTACAGCTAAATGTACAGAAAACCAAAGTACTCACAATTGAACCAGTAGGTAGCATGTTAATAAATGGAGAAAAGATTGATATTTTGTTGGTAGGCACAATCATTACTCATGGAAGCAACAGGCAATAAATCAAACAAAATATTTCATTGGGTAAATCTGCTGCACAAGACTTCTTTAAAGTGTTGGAAAACAAGATTGTTACTTTGAGAACTAAGGTGCACCCACCAAAGCCATGAATTTTTCAGCAGTTCCATATGCATGTGAAAGTTGGATATTGAGTAAGGGAGACCGAAGAAAAATCAATGTTTTTGCATTATGGTGCTGGAAAATGACATTGAAAGTACCATGACTGCCAAAGGAATAAACAAACACCCTTTGGGAATGTTATCAGGATAGACTAGTCCCTGGAAAAGGACATCATGCTTGGTAAAGAGCATCAAAAGATATGAAAATCTTCAACAAGAGAGGAATGACACATGGCTGGAAGGATGGCTTCAAATATAACATTTGTGAGGATAGCAAAGGAAAGGGCAATATTTGTGGTGTTTTACAGAGTTTTGCTATCAGTCAGAAGCAACTCAATGCCACCTAAGAACAAGAGAAAGCCAATCACTGATGATGTCATACTTCCAAATAGATCTTGAAATGCTTTCTGTTTTCCTCAAAACCATTTTTGGGAGCTAATACAGATATCATATCATTCCATAGTTCAATCACTTTGTTAAAGCAGTGTTGTACAATTGCTGCCACAATTGGTTTCAAAATACTCTTTTTCCTTCTTGAACTGCCTTTTTTTTTGGAACTGCCTTTTATAGCCCCCAATTTCCCCTGCACCTCCAAGAAACCCTTATTCTACTTACTACCCCTATAGGGTCATAAATCCTGTGTTTTATATACTGAAAATCAGAAAAGCATTTACAAAGTGCAAGAGGGTCACCCCTCATGACCAAATGTGTCTTCGATGAATGTGGTGCCATTTGTCTTTAATGATTCATTCATTAGATAGTGGATGTGGTGGTCATGTGCTTATGTTAATTTTATGATTGATGTAGGGGTGGAGTCCACCCTCTTAATCTGGAGATAGCCATTGAGTAGCCAATGAGGCCTCCGTGTGGGCATGACTTTCTCTGAGACTTCTGGGAAATCTCGCTATATTTCCCTCGTGGAGATGAGAAGCTATCTCCCCAGTTATTGGAAATTAGTCTCAGAGACAACGAACTACAGGCAAGACAAGATGGCAGCCTCTGAGGAGCTGAAGGGGCTGGAGGAGAAGCCACATGGCCTTACCCTGATGGAACCAGACCTCTGAAGCTGGAGAAGTTATATGGAGATCCCTGCTGGTGCTGAGTTGCTTCTATCACCACTGGATGCTGTTGATGGACCCTGAGTCCTGGAAGCGAGGAGCCATGGGAAGATCCCTGCCGGTGTTGGGACTCAGCAACCACTGGCCTGTGACTTTGTGAGTCAGAAGGAGACTTTATAGACTGATATTGGGCATGTGGACTAATATCGGACTTATGACTTTGAACTGGACTGGGCTGGGATGCTTTCTTAGTGTTACTTTCCTCTTGTATTTAAACCTTTCCTTTATATCCATATGCGTGTCTATGAATTTGTTTCTCTAGTTTACCCGGACTGTCACAGTAGATTATATACTTCTCTGATTTCAAGTAACCACTGCTTCCAAGTTATCAATAGCAACCCATTTCAGCTCCCTCCCTCCTAAGATATTGACATTTATACTTCTGATTTTATCTTGGATGGCTTCCAATAAGTCTTCATTCGTTCTCGCTACACCCCAAGCTCCAATTGCGAGCAGGCATTTGTCGTTTCTTCTCACTTTTAGTCATGTCACACCATCCAATGTAGATCCCAAATGTTCTGTTTAACCACCTCACAATGACTGACTGTACTTTGAGAAGGCAACTATATTCACCTCATGCTTCAAGTGCCTTTCCACTTGAGGACTTGTCTTCTGCCACTTTGCTGGAAGTTTCTGATATGAACCAAAAAGTTTTCAGTGGCCAGCTGTAGAATGTTCTTCTTCCCAGTCTGTCCTTAAGGAGAAGCTGAAATCCACCATAGTTAATCCTCCTGGTTTTTGAAATAGGAGTGGCATCACAGGAGCCCACAAGCCACCACATTATGACAAAAGGGCAGGTGAATGCTTGTTATATTATCTGGGTCAGGAGAGAATACTTAACTTTGATGAATCAGTTGTCATCCTTGGTGAGGTAACCAAGTGAAATTAAGAGAGAATAAGATTCAAGAGCATGTAATACTCAATGGAAGAGATGAGATGTAAGAAATAGGTGAGAAAAGCAATAGCAATTTGTAAATTATTAAAGGTTCTCAGAGGGCAGGGGGTGGGGAAATACGGAGAGCTGGAACTGGGGGCCTAGGTAGAGGGAGGAAGTTTTGAGAGTGATGATGCCAACAAGTGTGCAAATGCAGCCTGCATACAATTGATGTATGTATGGATTGTGAGGGGAGGTGTATGGGTATCCAATACAATGATTCATTAAAAAAGGGGGGGAGGGAGAAGGAGGAGCTTATACCAAGGTCTCAAGTGGAAAATGTTTGGAAATGAATGTGGCAACATGTGTGCAAATGTGCTTGAGACAGATGTATTGAATGTTATAATAGCTATAAGAGATCCCAATAAAATTATTTAAAAAAAGAAATAGTTGAGATGTCAGAAAGCACCCAGAAAATGGGTGACTGTCTCAGAAGCACATTTGCCCTTGCTGTGTGCAAAGTAGTGTATAAAGAGCCTGAGGATAGGCTAAGATAAAATAGGCATAGCCATGGCTCTCAAGGTGGCTGATATTTAATGAGATCTGCACATTTCCTATACCTGGATCAATGTATAACTTTACATTTATCCCTACATAAATGTTTCTATTTATCACAAATAAGAATAAAGCCATAATATGTTGTGAGTAACCACCTGTGCGTCACATAGTAAACCTGAAGGGTTGCAGCGGGCAAAGCATTACTATTGGCTTTTGTTACTGGGAAGTCCTCGGAGATCTTGAACTAAAGTGAAATGTCTGGAAGTTAGTTTATGTGGCACCTTCCTCTCCCCAAAGCCTGGGATAAAAAGTTGAAGAGTAGCTATGTTATTCCAGGTAGAAACAAATTCATAAACATGCATATGGGTATAAGGGAAAGGTTATATACAGGAGGAATGGAACATTGAGAAAGCATCCCAACCTAGTCCAGTCAAAGGTCATAAGTCCAATATTAGCCCATATGTCCAAAACCTGTCTATAAGAGTCTCCTTCCAACTCATGAAGTAGTAGAAACATCCCAGCTTTGGCAGGGGTCCCCTCATGGCTCCTCGTTTCCAGGGATCAGGGTCCATCAGCAGTATCTATTGGTAGTAGAAGTCTCTCAGCACTAGCGGGGTTCTCTCTGTGACTTTTCTGGATTTCGAGTTCTGGTTCCTTCATGGTAAGGCTGTGTGGCTTTTCTTCCAGCTCCTCCAGTTCGTTGGACACTGCCATCTTATCTTGTCAGTCAAGTGTCTCCCAACAACTGGGGGAAATGGTTTCTCATCTCCATGAGGGAAATATCGTGAGACTTCCCAGAATTCTCAGGCGAAAGCCATGCCCACACAGAGCCATCTCCAGATTAACAAGCTAAGCTCAACCCCTACATCCCAATCATGAAATTGACATCAAGTACATGACCACTACAGTAGAATTATCCAACTTTCATTCTGTACGCAGGAGACTGAAATCTCATATTCAATTTTTGTTTAGGGTGGTACAGTTTTCTTTGTTCTTTGATTATGGCTTTGGCTCCATACTTTCACTCATCATCTTGAAATATGTGAGAGCATGCTATTGAGATGGCGACACTCATTTCCTCCTTCTCCCGGTTCTTTATGTCTCAGTCATCCCCTGACTCCCATTAAGTGCCCAGAACTGGATCCTTTAGTGTACCCCTTTCTTACTTCATCAGAGACAACCTTGCAGATGTGCTGAAATGCATCTCACTTCTAGGAAGACAACACATCTTACTGTACATGTCAAGTTTTTGTTTAACTATATAGGATTCTGAAAAAAAACAGTACGAGTGAAGAGCAATGTCATTCCTTTCACCCAGAATACAGATAGAGAAAACAAAATCCGAGGAGGCCTGGGGTAATTAAAAGGACATTATATTCATTGCATGATTTTTGATAACACACGATAAGCCGCTCATCCTTTTCACACAACCATGCATTATTGATGAACCTGTATCAGGAAGGCATTAGGTGATGCTTTATTGCATTATTTTAAGCCACTGAGGTTTTTATATATGAAGGGTATTGATTTATGCTGAGTGATTCAGCTATGAAGCAGGGACATCAATTTGTTCATGAATGTGGGCTTGGTGATTGCCTCCATTAAAGTCACCAAGGCAGACTGATCACTTTAATTTGAGCAGAGGCATGCAAACAACATTTGCTAGTGGTATGTACGTCCCTAAGTACACAGATAAAATAGCGATTCTGCATCTCTGAGGAGCCCTAGGCTTGCAGATTTGTGTTCTCATAGGTGTAGAAGTACAGGAAAGGGTCTGAGTCTGAGGGGACCATGAATAATTTGCATCCAAACACCATATGGTAGGATGCTGTATATGCGGGGTTTTCTTGGTATATCACCAAACACCAATTTGGTAACCAAAGGACAGTACAGAGAAAATATTCTTTCTCCCAATTTCACACCAAAGAACTCGGGTCTAACTAGATGAGAACAAATTGAACCTTGGTCTCTTTTGTATAATATAAGGGACATTTATAGAATTTAATTAATTCACAAAATCAGAGTTGAACACCTGGGTTCTAGTTCTGTGAAAGATGAAGTAGAGGCATCTATACTCCAAGAAGTCCCAGTCGACCTGGGGAAATGTGAAATCCCCTTCAAATCAATCCTGATTGACACTGTGGTTCAGAAAATGGATGTGCTCAGTGTTGGCACAAAAGGGGGAAAACGAATCCTGAGACTTTGGGAGGCAATCCTGGTGATATCAGAGAATGTGGCTCTAAGTGTTAGGCCCTTTCAGCTTGTGGGAGAGACATATGGTATTATGTGCCACAAGGATTTCCTGAACCCAGAAAGTCCACTGCTGACAGAATCAGAAAATAGCTGTCTGAAAATGCATGTTCATTTTGTTTGGGGGTCACAGGAAACATTGGTTAATCCCCTAAATGTAGGATGACATAGAAATGATTCAATAAATGATAAATCAACAAGTGATTGTCACCTTATTCAACTTCTTAAAAAAATTAGCAAAGTATCTTGAAAACCTGGGAGCTATTTGTGCTGAAAGTGGAAGAAACAGTGCCAAAGAAGATGTATACTGAGGTTTCAATGGGATTAAACACGCATCTAATCGAAAAAGAAACAGGACAAATGATCTCAGAAAATATAGATCTCCCTGCACTCTCTCTCCTTGCCTGCCCTTTCCATCTTTATAATTCTCAAGACAATACGGATTCTTAAAGGGAATGTGCCTCTTCAAGTCTGATATTTCCACCAAAATATAAACTCTTCTCTGCTAGGAAGAACTCTTGGTGACGCAGTTGCTAAGCATTGAGCTGCTAAGGGCTGATCCAAGTGCTTAGCCTGAATCCACCAACTGATCTGCTGAGAAAGCTGCGGCAGTCTAGTTCTGCAAAGGTCACTGCCCTGGAACCCTTCCAGCAGAATTTTGTCCTCTCCTCTATCTCACTGGTGCCCCTGTTGAGAAAGTTGGCATGCTAACCACAAGGTTGACACTTCATACCCACCAGTTGTGGAAGAAAGATGAAAATATCCATTCCCATAAAGAGTCACTGCCTTGAGAATCCTGTATGAGGTATCTCTCAGTTGGAATCAAGTAATGACAATATTCTGGTATAAGGCTGTTGTCGTACACATGACAGCCTTGCTTAGGATTTGGTGATGGTGGGAATAGTATTGTCCTTGGTCATCTCTTGTCTACACTGTCTGACACAGATTGCTGTTGTGTGTTGCCATATAGTTGGTTCTTGCAGTGACTGTGTACAAGAAAAAAACACCAGTGCCTGAGCTCGCCGCATTCTCACAATTATTCTTGTATTTGGCCCCATTATTATAGACACAATGTCAAACCTTCAACTAAATCATCCTCTACCTTCTACTTTAACAAGGATGATGCCCTTCTCCAGGGACCCTGGAAGTGGTCTGTCCTGCTAACGTGTCCAAAGTGTGTGAAATAAGGTCTCCATGTCCTTGTCCGCAGCAGCATTTTGACTGCACTTTGTCTAAGACACTTCATGGTGCTCACAATCTTCTTTGTCAGCACCATTGTTCTAACACCTCAGATACATGGATGCTTCAATGTCCAACTTTCACATGCATTCTGCTGCTACTGAAAATATCATCCCTTGGATCTGTTTCATCTTGAGCCTCAAAGTCTTTCCCTTGCCTTTCCACACTCAAGAGGTCTTATGTCAGAGATTTACCCAATGCAATAGATCCACACCCAGCACTCAGGACCCAGGGATCCTAGGACAGGATGGGGCTGCCTGTGCGGGTTTCAGCGTCGGTGGGGTAATGGTGATGTTTTAGGGGCTTCTCACCTCAAGGTCAGGCCTTACAAACCACCAGGAGCTGCACAGGAGAATGGCGAGGCGCGCTGCTCTCCAATGTGTTCTAGCAGTTGATACAGACAAGATAAAGTCTATGAAGATGTGTCCTCCACTTATCATGATGTTAAATGTGGGTCTGGTTATGTGGATTTTGGTTTCTTTTACTTAGCGTCACAGTCCATAGTGAAGGCTGACATCTCTGATCTTTATCAGCAAGTACTTCAAGCATTCTTCACTTTCAGCGAGTCAGGATGTGTCGTTGGTATGTCCCAGATTGTCAATTAGCTGTTATCTTATCATGATGCTGTATTCATCTTTATATCATCCAGGTCCTTGGATGATTTGTTCAGCATGTAAATTAAGTAAATCTGGCGAGTGGCTACCATTCTGATGCACTCCTTCCTTGATTATTCAACCATGCACTATTCCCTCGTTCTGTTCCCAGAATTGCCTCTTGACCCATTTACAGGTTCCACATGAGCACAATTAAGGATAGCGCTTGAAATGTCCTTTATGACAATGAACGGGGTCTGTTTCTCTTGGATTAGTTCTTCCCGGCACAGTAAACCATATTGCTACTTAATTCAAAATTGCCAATGCTAGTCTCTTCCAGTGAGCTTGGGTGGAAAAATGGGTTATGAGCTGTGCTGCTAACTCCAAAGTCACTGTTCAAAGCCACCAGCTGCTCTGTGGGAGACAGATGAGGCTTTCTACTCCGTGAGCAGTTGCAGGCTCAGAAAACAACAGGGACACACACCTTTGCCCTGTCTTCCAGGACACCTATAAGTGAGACGCCGCTCAATGACAATGAGTGAGGTTGGTTTTTTTTTTTTTGGGGGGGGGGTGCTTCATCACTGCCCTCTGGTGGTTGTGGGAGCTACCCAGTGTTGCTCCTGAGAGCCCCCGCTGGACTTGAGGCGCCAAGCCCACGGGCCTCAATCCCGCACTGAACCACTTACGTCAGCAGGGCTCAACCCAATGAGTGAGTTTTTATTGATTTTAAATCCATTTCAACTCACTAACATTTTTGTTATCAATGTTTATTCATTCCATTTTAACTTTGACAGTTGCCAATTTTCCTAGATTCATGCTTCCTTCATTTAAATGTACAATTGCTAATAGTTGTTTCCAGCTACGTCTCCTTTTGAGTCAGAAGCAGATGGTTGGCCTGAAGGCTACATCCCAACCAAGTGGTGGGAGGATCTGTCCTTCCTCAGAAATATTTTGAGGTCTTCTGACCAGAGGGACTCATCACCGGGCACTGCAGTGGACAGCATTCTGCTGCTGTTCTTGAGCTTTTCAAAATCAGTCCACATCCCTCTTCTCTCTAGGAGGTTCTCAGTAGCTTGTTCCGTTGAAGTGGATAGCTATTCCTGCTATCCACTAGCTAGTCTGCTTTGTGTGTCTGCTTTTGAGCTTCTCTATTACTGCTTCCCACAGATGCAGTCAACTTAATTTCTATATAGTCTATCTGGAGAAGTCAACGTGTAGGGATGCCTCTGGGATTATTTGTTCTCCTTCAGTGACTCTGCTGGTATTTGGAATACCAGTGATATGCATCATAACATTAGAGAAACAGCTAAGCCAGTAAAATAGTATGACAGACAGACAGACAGACAGACAAGTGGGGGTAGCACAGATTAGCTCCTCAGTATTTATTGTATGAGTTAATGGATAAATTAGTTAACCAGATAGAGTAATTAAATATTTCTTTAATGTTAGTGGTCTTTTAATATAAGAAAAGTCAAAAAAAGTATTACCACTAGAGTTCCAGTACATATTTGCTTAAGTTTTTCCTAAGCAAAATGTATTTAAGCATCTCTCTGATTACTTTTGGATGTACATGAGTTATATTAATAGTACACTTGTCTTAGTCTTTTTAGAGTATATGTTAATCCGAGTAGACTGGAGGAACAAATTCAAATGCACATATATAGATATAAGGAAAGTGTTTATATACAAAAGGAATGTGACACTAAGAAGGCATCCCAATCCAGTCCAGTAGAAAGTCATAAGTCTGATATTAACCCATATGCCCGAAATCAGTCTACAAAGTCTCCTTCTGACTCATAAAGTCACAGGTCATTGGGTGCAGAATCCCGGCGCTGGAAGGGGTCTCCCCATAGCTCCTCGCTTCCAGGGCTCAGGGTCCATCAACAGCATGCCGCTCCAGCTTCAGAGGTCTGGCTCCATCAGGGCAAAGCCATGTGGTCTCTCCTGTGGTTCCTCCAGCTTCTTGGATGCTGCCAACTTGTCTTTTCCGTGACTCATCGCCTTTGAGACTAACTCCTAACAACTGGGGAAGATAGCTTCTCATCTTCACGAGGGAAATATCATGAGATTTCCCAGAAGTCTCAGGAGAAAGCCATGCCCACATAGAGGCCTCATTGGCTACTCAATGGCTATCTCCAGATTAACAGGCTAGACTCCACCCCTACATTTCAATCATAAAATTAACATAAGCACATGACTGCCACAGAGTACCATAAGAATGATACTTTTAGAACCAGTGAAGGGGGAAATGTTTTTGATGTCAGAGTTAATATCAAATTTTAACTAAACGTAGGAGGACTTCTTCTCTAGTTACTGAAGCTTTACAAGTTCATGGGGATCTGTGTCCCTAAGAAAAACAGTTTTTAGGTGATTATGGGTTTTAAGAAAGGTCTAGAAAACCTCAAAATATTTCTGGCACTGAGGTCAGATAAGAAAATTATGATAACTGCTTGCATGTTTGGACTCCAACAAAGAGAGGAAAGTATTTATTGAAAGACAAAGAGCAATAATGAGGGTTTATTATTAAAGAGATAAGAAAATTGAAATTTGGATTGGTAAGAAAGGTTGCACCAAGAATATATCTACCATCATATGACACATCAATTTTTTTTCTTCAAGGGTAGCAAGAGCTGTCAGAAGATAATCTTCTTGGGAAATTTTATTCCATCTACATAAGACCCTTGATCATATCCTGTTGGACTTCTTTTCTGTTCCCCAAACTCAAAGAATATTTAAAAGGGGCACAATTTGATACTAAATCTGCCACTCGATTGTGTGTAAATAATAATATGCAGGATTCTTTGAAGACCAGTTGGAGAAATTGAAACAGCCCTGCAGATGTACATACAACTAGAAAAGGACCAATAGCTCCACATCTTGATATTTTTGCTTAGTACATGTGCTTATAACTTTTTAGCAATGCTTTGTTTTTAGGTTCTCTAGAGAAGTAAGACCAATAAAGTATAAAAGTCACTGCTATCCAGTCAAACCTGCCTCCTAGCGATCTCACAGCACCAAGTAGGAGTGTTTTCAAGACTGTGAATTTTTAGTGAAGCAGAAAACCCCTCGCTAGTGGGTCTGAACTTCTGACTTTGCACTTAGCAGCCAAATGTGTAGTCTATTCTGTGGTCAGGACTCTATGTATAGAAATAGAGAGAGATTTATATCAAAGTGTTGGCTCACATAGTTACAGAAGCAGTTCCAAGTCAATGAGATAAGTGTCAGACTAGGTTTCTCTGCAGGGATGGGTGAAACCCCAGCCTGGGGATATGATAGCAAGTTTCTGGCTGCAAAAGCAAGTAAATAGATAAGATGGCACGCTGCTGCTGCTGCTGCTGCTGTCTAGGACTGATAGGAAACAGCAGACCATTGGCTCAAGTCCAGCAAACTGTAAGTCAGAGGAAAATCTAGTTGCAGGACCCAGACCCAGCTAAAGTCAAAGAGAGTTTTTCCTTGGTGTCTATTTAGATTACAAATAGGCCACTCCCCTGAGCAAAGATCCTTCCAATTGATTCACTACATGCAGTAGATTTTATTATGGACTTGATTACCTTATGATACATCTCATCATAGGAGATTGCTAGGTCTGAACTGCCAAACCCTTGAGAATCTTCGCCCAGACAAGTTGACATAAAACTTTAACAATCACACTTACTATGATAAAATTGTATACTATGGAAATCATATTTCCATATTATTGACAAGTAAAATGGGTCATACCCTTAGTTAATTCTCAGTTAAGTACTCCTTCCATCTCCTTTTGCTGCCTTTTAACTATAGTATGGTATAGATCTACCTATTGTATTATTTGTACATTTTATTTAACTGATGAAATTAAGCCCCAGAGATGTAAAGGACTTTATTTCACTGAAAATAATAAGTGTAAGCAAAAGTCCCAGGCAGCCTGAATCTAAAGCATAAGTTCTTAACCATTATATATAGAGAGAGTAAAAGCAACTTAAAATATTTACAATAATCAAGAGTCCTTGTGGCTTTAAAGAAAGCATATAAATAAAAGTAAAGAACAACTGTTTATTTGTTTATTATTTCCTCCTGTGCCCCCAAATTTTAATACTGCTCTTAATGTGGACTGCTTGATAAATTATTCCTGCTCTCTCACCTGCCCTCTCCACTATCTCAGGACTGGCCAGGTAGCCAAAAAGCTGACTCTTGGTCAAGCAGCCATGTCACGGCACAGTGGTCAGCAAACTGTGGCTTGCAAGTCATGTGTGGCTCTTTCAGTGTGAACATGCCCCTCTGGAGTAACATTGAGAATATGTGAAGCTATTATTTAAAATCACAGAGGTTTCATTTCTATGGAGAAAGATATTTAATGCTTTTGAATGATTTTAAAGTTGTTAGATGGGACAGGATTCCCTCTTCTGTCCCAACAGTTTGCCAGCACTTGTCTTAGGACAAGGTAGGTGCTGTATTGAGGTATACCGTCATGCCCGAAGACATGGCTGCCAGTACCCTCTGGCATGCCATTAAGATCAAAGGACCAGATTTTAAGCGGGACACCAATGACTGGTGTGTGTGTGGGGGGTGGTGGTGGTGGTGGTGGTTCTTGATGATAAGCTTTGGTCTATATGGAGCAACAGAAATTTCATAGAACACAAACATAGTATTGTAATGTATTTATTTTAATTTTAAAATGCCACAGGATGTTGTTAAATTGTTCAAAGTGGGATACCTGTGACTTCTCAAAACAAGTTTTGAAGGTGGTCACTCAGTCACCTTCTAAGTAAGTGTTTCTCAAACTGTGTGTCATTTGACACCACCCCCAAGGGGTCCCAATCCTTTCACATGGGTCACTGAAGACCAGTGCACAACACATAAATATTTCAAAATCTATAATTACATATTGTATTGTGATGAATCACTGTGCTTTAATTATGTGTAATTATGTTCAATCTGTAACAATGAAAAGCCATCCTGCATAACAGATATTTGCATTGTGATTCATAGCAGTAGTGAAATTACAGTTATAAACTAGCAACAAAAACCATTTTGTGGTTGGGGGTCACGACCACATGAGGAACTATATTGAAGTATTGCAGCATGAGGAAGGTTGAAACCACTGTTCTAAGTGATCTATCGCTACAGAAACTCACCAACTTCTTAGGGCAGAACACTTCTGTCTTACATCAGCTGCTCTGGATTGCCTCTTGAAGGTTTGAGAGCGTGTATAGTTTAATTTTCAATGAATAGCCAAGTACTTCCCATTATATGGCAGGCATGTTCTGTTTGAACCTTTGCATTCAATGCAAAGTTTATGAACACATGAGAATACCATTCTGAGTGCTAAGCATATGAGCCCCCTTCCCCGCCACCCCCTAACCAAGGCATAAACCTTCAGTTAGACTGAGAGCATTGCCATCCACATCGTCCTGGTTACTACAGAGAGTAACAATTTGTGCTATCGTGCCTTCTGTTCATGGCTTCATTTGATCATGTGACTTTGGTGACTATAAATTCAAACAATTCCCTTTTAATAGTAAATAAGTTCATTTTATGTTGATGATGAAATATTAACATAAAGAGTAAGTGTTTTATAGACCTTTGAATTGCTGTTCTGCCTTATTTCAATAGTGTGTTCTTCTTAAAACACCAATAAGTTACCTGAAGCTGTAAAAATTAATGAAATGATGCAGTGCTTGGGGCTTGAATGCACCAAATGTGTGCTAGCGTTTGGAATGAAATAGGCTCACAGGGCTGAAAAATGTAATTTGAATTCCACAGCCAGTAAAGAAGAAAGCATTTTATTATTATTATTATTGTTATTATTATTCTTTGGATGCACCTCATGCATATTGGAGGTGAATCTCTAAACACTTTGTTAATGGAGGATTTTAAGGTCTGAAGCTCAGCCTTCAATGGATTTTTGCCTTTCAAACAAGACTTTGACACTTTTGAGATGGTACTGTTCTCTGCATTGATGCCCCTCCAGCAAGTATCATATCCACTGTGTGCTATCCATTGGGAGCTTTGAACAGTGGAGGGGTTTTTGTATGTGACTAAGAACATCTTGCCTTTTAAATGACTTCAGTATATTTTTATGACTTACACGTCTTGCTGATTTTGACATTTTAACTGTTCGTTCAGCCTAAGGACTATCCCCTTATTGGTTTTGGTTGACTAAAGAGATAATTGGTGGTTTTTTGGTAGAATTCTTGGTTCTTTCCATGCAGGAGGATCAGGTTTTATTGCCAGTGTATACACTTCATGAGCAGCTATGACCTTTCCATCAGCGGAGACTTGCCTGTGGTGGGAGCCTAAACAGGGTTCAGCAACGTTACCAGACTATGACAGTTGAGGAAGAAAAGCCTGATTATCTACTTCCCCAAATTAGCCAGTGAAAATGGTATGGATCCAAAGGTCTGGTTCCCAAAGTCCTCTGGAGATGGTCCAGGAATGAGCAGTTTCTTTCCATTATGCATAGGGTCGCCACCAGCTGACTTCCAACAACAAGAAGCAAGTGATTTCTTAAAAGGCTCGAGTATAGAGGCCAGTTATAATACACTTTCAGTTCAAAGCACAAGTTAAATTCTTGGAAGAATCAGCATCAATGCTGTTTGCTGGCTTATTGTCTTTTTAGAGACTGCTAATGACATTATTGTGTGTTTCACCTTCTTATAGAGAGTGCTTTCAGAAAAGAAACATATCATAATCGTTGAGCCTCCACACAGTCAATCAGAAAAGAAATACTGTAAGATGAATAACTGGCTTCTTCTAGGATGTATTTACTGATTCTCATCCAAGAGCACTGATTGCTTCTTTTTCCTAAATTCCTAGTTTGGGGAGTCAGCAGCACAGAACATAATGATGGCTTCTAAGTTTCCTTCTCTCCCCCGCTCCGAGATAGCCAGTTTTAAAGCAGAAAAGCAAAAGACAGGAGGTTATCTTCTCCAGAAGTCCCTCCCCCTCCCCCTGTCTACGAAGAATCCAAGAATCGGTGGCTCAGCCTCAGTAGAAAAATATTGAACAGACACAGAAACTCACCCTTCCGTGGATTTCTTTCCAAGGGAAAGTGGGGTGGAGTCGACCTCTGGGGATGCAATTCCACTTTTCCCAGCCTGTGAAATTTAGGGGAGGAATATTCATGGTTGTTGAAGGGGGAATGAGGGAACTTCCGATAAATTTGAAGTCCATTATTCATTTTCCATTTTTCAGCTAGGTCAGATGTGTCATGATGAACTTGGTAAACTGTCATAACACAAAAGGGTGAGATTGTTATTATTATAATGGGAAAAAAAGGGTATTTTGGGGGGCATTTCTTTCCCTACCAAGCAGCATGCTCAGGGTGGGAGAGAGTTCTTTAATCACAGCATTCTTGAATTAGTAAGGTGTACTGCAATTTATCTGTTGAACTGTTTTTGACTGTTCCCTTATTCTTGAGGTGGTTTTCAGGGAACTTTTTCCTCTCTAACAAAACATTAGGCTGATCTTTCCCTGATGCTCTCAAAGCAAAACAAAGCCCCCCCCCCCAAAAAAAAAAAGTCACAGTGGGTGGGGGATAGCTTTCTGTAATCAAATATTAAAGGGATTTAATAAAAATTAACCTACCAAATAGTTATGCCACTTTCACACATGACCTTTTCAACTTTTGGAAATCCCCAAGCAATATAAAATAGTTCAATATTTAATACTGAATAATAAGCTTTATTGCTTTCTAAACTTCCAGAGAATCAAATAAATCTTATTTCCTCAGTGACATTGCAAACAATTCAAGGGTAGGGAAAGTAAAAGCCATAAGAAAGTAGAGGCAATTGTCACTGGGAAACGCATGCCCCACCAGTGTCAATTACTTGGTTTCCAAATCTTACTACAATTGTTCATCTTGTTCAATAGTCTCCGTTTTGATGTTGTCTGTTATGACACATGAATGGACTGTTTTCCATTAATCCTTTTCAACAACCATGAAGAGTTCTAGTCCCACACCCTCCGTACTTTAGGAAGATTATGTTTACTTGATAAAAAGAGGGTGACTATTAGATTATTGAAATCAGTAATTAGTGCCTACAGTGTGCAATCACAATACTGTTGTTGAAATGCTAGCTGGCTATCCAAATTGTAGTCTTGAATGTCAGCTGCCCTACACACTGAAATTTAGGGTCATTTTGCGATGAGAAATCTAGAAATCACAATCCTGGAAACCTTTTCAGAGTGACCACAGACACATGGATTCCTTAGGAAATGATTGCAGGCAGCAAAGGGAAGGAAGGATGATGGGAATTTGGATGGAGTCCATAGCCAATTTTAAACACTTAAACCTGCCTTTGGAGATAATGGAGTTCTTTGCATCATTTTGTACATATTTTCAGAACATTTCTGAATTCAATGGAAGGCAAATAAAATTCAGACTTAGATGGCAGGAATACATTGCAGACTGGAGGCTTCCAGACTTTGGGATTTAGGCCTCATTAAAATGAGAGAGAATTAATAATTAGAATACAGTTGGAAGTTGCTAGCTCTGTGTTTTTGCCAATGTTCTAGCACTGCTCTTACTGTTAAAACTCTATTTAGTGGCAAGGTCCTCACCCTCATCTAAACCTCCTCTGTCTGAGAAAATATATCAAATGATACACTTAGAAAAGTTTTATGACTGTCATTTGGAAGTTCTTTATCAGCCTCTTTCTTGCATGAAGATCCAGCTCTTCTGTGCCCCAACTCCCCAGGCCTGACATCTCACACTTAGGAGTTCATGTGCAGCCTAAAGAACCGTGTGTGTGACCAGGCAGTCCAAATACAGCACTCATCTTCTGTCTTCAGGCTAGTACTCTTCAGTAGTCTATAAGCAGATGATCCAATCCTTATTTGGCTGTCCTTAAGACTATATATTCCTTGAGACTCCAGGTAAGGATTCTGACAGAGTTGGTAAAAGATTATTTCGTGGTTGCATCTTTTAAAAACCATGTAAACATATGGGGAATGTTTAGTGTGTTCAAAAGTAGAGAATGCATAATAATCCCTAATATGATATCTCGCAGTTACAACTTTTATCAATTCATGGCCACTCTTGTTTTTTCTATACTACTTCTCACTTCCTCACTTATTTCTTCCATTCCAGATAATTATGAAACATATTTTAAACATATCATTTCATCCATAAAATTTTGCATATTTATGTCTAAAACTCAGAACATTAAAAAATATTACAAGAGCATCATTAGCTCTTCAAACACTAACATTTGCTTTAATTATTCAGCGTTTCAATGTCTTTATTTTATAGATGCACCTATATTTTCTATATATTCACATATATGCATATTTGTGTTATATTTTGTTGGTTCTATTTAATATGAAAGTCAGATATATGACATATTTTTTTTCCTTTTTTGTGGGGACACCACTGCCCTCTGGTGGTTGTGGGAACTATCCAGCCTTACTGTTGCTGAATTTGAACCGCCACGCCATTGGGCCTCAGTCCTGCACTCAACCACTATGTCACCGGGGCTCAGCTCAACTATGTCTTTTTCTACCTGTTTCTTATCCTTGAAATTTTCATGATTGTGTCTATGGCTTTCTTTAGCGTCTGTCTCCTGGAATTTCTGTATATTCAGAGTTCATTTAATCCTAAATACAGATTATTTTCCATTGTATGTGTATGTGTGCTGGCAAAAATATTCCACAGGTAGTATGTTTTTTCATCAAGTGACATAATATATTGTTGTGTCTCTTCAGGTTTTTTAAATCTTAGCAACCGCTTAGGACTTCATATAAAGTCAATATATTATTGAAGTGTTGGCATTTTCTCATAGATGTAAAGCTAATATGACTCAATATCTGTTTCTGAATTTTTGTAAGTTTCTTCTTATTGTTATTGTATAAGATATAACCCAAACCCCTTAGAAATTGTACACTACTATCCAGAAATGTAACTTCAAGTATCTGGCACATACCACATATAGTAAAGAGTAGCTAAACTATTGTGTAAAATCACCATTTCAAAGTCCAGAGTGCTCTCGATGACATCATGGGGCCTAAAAAAACCATTCCACAAAACAAAAATTATTCAATTACAGAGGTAAAAAGATTGAGGAGAGTTATGTACTGATTCATTCATAATAATTTAGGTAGGATATAGTGTTATGTGACTTTGACAGTGTTTTAACATTATATTCAATAGAACCAGCCCATAGATTATGTATGTTATGTTCCTAAACCATTCTTTAAATTGCATTTCTCTATAAGCGAGAGCAGTTAATCAAGTCTTTGTTTCAGTATATAGTATAGAAGCAGTACCTGGGTGATGAACCTCTGATTTCTTATAACACATATTTGTGAGCCAGCTGCTAATAAGCTTGCTATTGTTAAATGACTGAGATACAGAGTGTTTGGTAATTGCAAATCCTATACTGTGATAAGAAAACATTATTATTATTGATTTATTTTAATGCTGGAATATATCTGGAAGTTTTTCTTTTATGCAAATTATATCTCCCATACTAAAGCAAGCATTTACTTAATATTAGATGTAAATTCTACACATTTTGCTGCTTTAGGTACAAATTTTACTTGAAACCAGGTTTAAGAGTGCAAGTTGGACATAACCTGGGGACTGTCTGCATAGTGTATGTTTCTCTGCTTAAACTTCATAAAAGAAATACTTTGAAGTATATTATTGCTATTGTTGTTCTTAGAGACTATCCAGTAGGTTTCAATTCTGTGACCATGTCAGTCCATTCTGTTGAAAGCCTTCCTCTTCCTTGCTGCTCCCTTGCTTTACCAAATACAGTGCCCTTCTCTCCTGACTGTTCTCCTGACCATTGCCTCCAAATATGTAAGACAATATATGACCATTCTTGCCTCTAGGGATCACTTTGTCCTTACTTCTTCCAAAACACATCAGTTTATCCTTTTAGCAGTTCATGGTACCCTCAATATTCATCTCCAGCACAATTCAAATGCTGGAGAATTGATTCTTCTTCAGCCTTCCTTAGTCTATGATCAACTTTTGCTTTTATGTGAATCGATTGAAAATCCTATGACTTGAGTCAGGTACAACTTCATTATCAAGGTAACACCCTTGTTTTCCAGTACTCTAAAGATTTCGTCTGCAGTAGATTTATCTAATGCAACACACCTTTGATCTTTTTACTGCTGCTTCCATGAGTACCAATTGTGTATTGAACAATAAAATGTTGACAACTCCAACCTAGCCTCCAGGAATCATGATATTAACTAATGGTCCAAGCATGGGGATTGTGGTCTTTTGCACACTGAGTCATAATCCATACTGAAGACTACAATCCATGATCTTCTACAGCAAGTGCTTCAAACCTTCATCTCATTCAGCAAGCAACATTTGTGTCATCTGCATATGGCAGGTTGTTAATAACCTTTCCTCCAGTCCTGAAGCCACATTCCTCTTCATACAACCCATTTGCCTAGATTATTTGCTCAGCGCGCAGACTGAATAAATATTATAAATGACTATAACCCTGACACACACCTTTCCTGATTTTACACCTGCAGTATTCCTTTGCTCTGTCTCTTGATCCATGTACAAGTTTTTCATGAGTACAGTGAAGTATTCTGAAATTTCCATTCTCATCAAGATTATCCATAGATTGTTATGATCTATACAGTCAGAAACCTTGACAATAATAAGGAAAACATCAGTAAATATATTTCTGGTGTTCTCTGCTTTCAACCAAAATCTACCTGATACCAACCGTGATATCCCTTGGTCCACAGCCTCTGCTGAAATCAGCATGAACCTCTGGCAACTCCCGGTCATTGTACTGCTGCAGCCTTTGTTGGATGAGTTTCAGCAAAATTTTAGTTGCATGTGTTATTAATGATATTGTTTTATAATTTGAATCTGCTGGGTCACCTTTTTGGCGAGAGAGGGATAGGTACAAATGTAGAATTCTGGTGGCCAGTTAGCTAAGTAGCTGTCTTCCAAATTTCCTGGCATAGTCAAATCAGTGTTTCCAGTGCTTTCTCAACTGGTTGAAACATTTCAGTAGGAATTCATCAAATCTTGGGGCCTTGTTTTTGGCTAATGCTTTGAGTGCAATCTGAACTTTGTCCTTCAGCACCTTTGGTTCTTGCTCATATTCTACCTCTTAAAAGGTGGAATCCTCAATAGTGTTTTGGTACTGTGATTCTGTGTATTCTTTCCACTTTCTTCTGATGTGTCATGTACCATTTAATATTTGTCCATAGAATCTTTCAAGATTACAATTCAAGACTCTTATCTTTTTTCTCAAGTCCTTTCAGTTTCATATATGCTGAGTATGTACTTCCCTTTTCATGTTCTAATTCTAGGTCTTTTGACAAATCATTCAAATATTTGTTTTTGTCCATAAAAGTTGCCCTTTGAACTTTTCTATTCAGGTCCTTGATTGCACCTTCCTTCTGCTTGCTTTAGGTACTCTATGATTAACAGCGAGTTTCAAAGTCCCTTATGACATTCACTTTGATGTTTTCTTTCTTTCCTGTCTTCATGTCCTTTGGCATTCTTCATGAATAATATTCGTGATGTCCTCCCACAGTTCATCCGATTTTCTGTCGTTAGTGTTCAATGCATCAAATGCTTCTTAAATGTTCTCGATATTCAGATGGGATTGACGCAATATCATAATTTGGCTCTCCTTGAATTGTTTTATTTTTATTCAGCTTTATCCTGAGCTTTGTATGAGCATTTCATGGTCTGTTGAACAAACAGCCCCTGACCTGGTTTTATCTCCTATTATTAAACATCTCTATTCTCTTCCCACAGATGTAGTTAATTTGATATCACTGAGTGGGTATCAAAAAAAATAAAAATAAAAACACTGATTTTTTTCAAACCCATGTATTAAAATTATTTTACAAACTGCCTTCTCACCCATAAAATATTCTGCATTACACTTACCATATTTGTTAAATATGCATTTCTGTTATTGGAAACATTCAAAGGCAGCTATTTTGATGACTGAATGTTTTAATTCACCCCTTCTTTGTCATCAAATCGCTGTCCTTTGATTCCCCTCTTCATTCACAGAAACAAAAGGAAGTTGTGAGTTCAAGTAGTAAGACGCATCGGGCAGACACGCATACTGTTTTTGAACTGAACTGGTTCACTGAGATGGCTGCATGAGCAGGTGCATTGTCATGGTGGCAAAACCAGTTCCCCATCTGCTACAAATTGGGCCTTTTTTTTTTTTTTTGGTCACACTCTGTTACACAATCTTTTCAGAACCTCTAAATAGAAAGCTTGAGGACAATCTGGTTTGGTGAAATGAACTCCAAATGCACTGTGCATCAGCAGTTTCATCCATTTGGGAAGTCGCTGGACAACCAGAACAAGGTTTGTCACCAACTGACATTTTCCCTCTTTGACAATGAACAAGCCACTCATTTACTTGAGTTTTTCCCATAGCGCTGTCTTTGTTGTGTTCAGCATCACAACAGTTTCTGTGACATTTTCCCTGAAGAGGAAGCACAATTTAGATATTTGCCTTGCTTGAAAAATGTGGACTACTGAAGCTCCACCCAGTGGAGCTTTTACCTGATTTCTTCGGGGGGAGGGTACCCCCTCATATGTACATCATCTGAAGAAGTCAATGTTTGTAGTCTTCTTTTGTGTTGATCAGAAAGGTAATTTTCTATGATCATTTATTTTGCAAAATTCTATTGTGAGATTTTCAACTTTGTTGCTGTCACCAAGCCTATAGTCTGCAACTACTGTTCTTTCCCACATTTGCATTCCAATTATCAAGCATTATCAAGGCATCTTCTTCTTTTAAATCAATGCATCATGATTATATTTTTGACTAATTTCTGCCTGAAAGCATTAGTAGAATTCCTCAATTTCTCCACTAGTGGCTTTTGGAATTAGTGCATTAATTTGAATAATAGTTGTAGTGTTTAGATTTCCTTGAAGCTGGATGGATACAGTCCTATCACAGACAGGATTGTACTTCATGGTTGATTTTGTGATGTCTTTCAACAATGCCATACCATTTCTCTTGACCATGTTATTCCTAGGATAGTCATGATTTTCTGATTCAAAATAGCCAATACTAGTTCATACACTAATGTCTAAGCTATCAATATTTATGCCTTGCACTTCATTTTTAACCACTTCCAATTTTCCTATATTCATACTTCACATGTTCCAAGTTCCAGTTATGATTAGATTTTTTTCAGCTCTTTATCCTTATGTTGAGTAGTGCCCTATCAGCAAATGAAGATTTAGAAGACTCCATTCCTACAGACTTCTCCCCCATAACATCATCATGGTCAACTCCCGTCCAAGAAATTAGCTTCTCCTCAGTCACATTTCGAGTGCCTCCTCCCAGAGAAACCCATCCTCTAGCACTACATTGTGCTACCATTCATTAGGGCTTCAATATCAGGAATACATAAGGGTTTTTGAGGCTCTTTCCTCTGAAGTGGGGAGCTAAATCCTTCTTCTTCTTTATCTGTATATATTCTGGAAGCTTCACTGACACCTGTTCACTTTGGGTGACCTGGCTGACATTTGAAATATCAATGGCATCATTTCCAGCATCAAATCAATACACAAGTCATCGCAGCATGAGCAACTGACCAAGATGATCAACTTTAACATAATAACACAGTAAACTATAATAAAGTATTGATGTGAATGATAAAGGAGTGCCCATATTTATAAAAGCCATTCTAGGTACCTCCTAATTTTCATGAAATAGGCTTTTATAAGCATTAGAAGAATGTCAAACCCACCAGGTCAGTGGTTCTCAACCTTCGTTGTGCCGTGGCCCTTTAATACAGTGCCTCATGTCGTGGTGACCCTGCTGGCATTTGAAATACCAGTGTCATAGCATGCAGCCTCACAGCAACACCCAAGCCACCACAGTGTGACAATCTGACAGACACCTGACAGATCTAGTTCCTGGAGAAGGACATGATGCTTGGTAAATAGAAAGCAGTGCAAAAGAGGAAAGGCCTCCACAAGATGGAGTGACACAGTGGTTGCAGCAGTGAGCTCAAGCATAGAATCAATTCTGATGAGCATGCCGATCTGGGTAGGTCCTGTTGTGCATAGGTTTCGTATGGGTTGGAACTGGCTCAGTGGCACCTCACAATTACAACCACATATTTAACCTCCTTTGTCTAATTCATTATCCCATTCCTTAGGGGGCTAAGCCTAACTTATCTCCTCACTTTTCATACCGGTCTGATCACTAAGAAAATGTAAGCATCACACCTTCCTGATAGACATTGACAGGCACACTTGAGATCTTTTTATCCTGTCTTTTTTTTTTAAGCTTTAGCTTCCTGGGGATCTCTTTTCAATCCAAATGATTGCCTGCATCATTTCTGTCAATGGTCAGATGTCCAAAGTTACAGCATTCTCTACTCATGCATGAATATCAGGGGGATCAAGTGAGATAGAAGATGGATCAGAGCTGTGCTATGGAAAGACGGTTCAAAACAACCCAATTCAAGTGTATTATTGTATATATTTGAGAATCTTGAAGTAATATGCATTATTAGCATATTAGTGTACAGGCAGAAATGCCTAATCATTAGTAATGTTTTGTCCCACACTGACTAATGCCTTATGTTAGTTGTGAAAAAATTCTCCTGAGAAAACACTCTCCTTGTATATTCTTGCAAGGTTGCTAAGTAAAGCCAACAAGAACTTGACTTGAATCCTTTTCAACACAGGTTGCCAACTTGGCCTGTTCCATCTCCAACAATGAGGAAGGGGTGAAATTAGTCCGGATGGCAGCCACTCAGATCGACAGTCTTTGTCCCCAGGTGAGCCTCATCTTATTTCAAAAAGTCATATGTGCCCTGATAACTCAGAACCTTCCTTCCACCCACTATCCGTAAGACCCAACCCCTTATTCCACATTGTCTCATTTCTTCTCTCTAAAAATGCTATGTATCACACAAGCTCTACTGCTCTCAAAAGGTAATTCTAACGACTCCAATCTCTTCAGTATAGCCATGAATACAATTATTGAATTTTTCACTCACAATGACTTTGCTGCATTTGTTTTGGGTGGATATTTAATCACTCATCACCGCCTTAATTTGCTCCAACAACTAAATTGCTTCTTGCACATGCAGCAAGCCAGAATTATATTTCTGCCACGTTTCTGCTACATACATGGAACGTGCCTAGTGAATATATATATATATATATACACACACATATATATATATTTTACATTTGAAGCTAATTGTCTCAGAATAACAATAAAGAAGAACAAATAAAAAAGAAAGCTTAAGGTAGTTGATAACTGTTTTAACTTTCCTGGTTTTCCTTTCTGAACATCGAGGACCCCCCCCCCTTGCCTGCAGAAACTACAGGATCCAATGGCTTTGCTATGGTTTTTGTTCCTTTTTTGAAAAGTGTGGTCATCATTTTCCTGGATTGTTTTTAACAAATAGGTAATCAATGCTGCTCTCACACTGGCGGCCCGGCCACAAAGCAAAGTTGCTCAAGATAACATGGATGTCTTCAAAGATCAGTGGGAAAAACAGGTCCGTGTGCTTACCGAGGCTGTGGATGACATCACCTCAGTGGATGACTTCCTCTCTGTCTCAGGTAATCATCATAAAGAGGTCCCTAGCAAGGCAACCGTAGAGCTGTGGGACAGCAAGATGAAATAAGGAGTAGCTCGTAAATGGGTCTGCATTTCAAACTTTCCCTGGGCCCTTCTAGTTTTCAGACATTTCTGCAAATGTGATTATAGCACTTTTTGAAAAGTCCTTTTTGGTGTATACATTATTTCAAGACATTGATTCATGGCATAAAGAGAAACATTTTTTCTGATAAAGATGTCTGAGGCCTGAACAGATTATTGAAGAACATTTAGAGTCTCTGTTTTTTATTTGTTTTCTTCAAGCATGATATCTTTATTTTATTTGATCTTTTAAACAGGATGGTGTTTTGATGCATCTGAGTCACCCAGGCATGAAAAGAGTCTGAGCGAGATGGATAAAATAAAATAAAATCTATGTCACATGTGTTTAGATTTGAAAATAGACAGGGAGCTATTCTAATTTGGATATGTTAAGTGGGTCAGATTTACAATAAGTTTAGTTTCCAGGTCCTTGCAAAGCCAGGCAGAACTATCAGACACAGAATGGACCCATTAAGAGGCACGTGGGAGCCGTGGGGAATTTGAGCATTTATCTATGAGCTTGTATACATAAATGATTGTGTGAAAGAAAATAGAACAAGCCGTCACTTGGAATGCAATTCTCTTCTCTGTAAAGTAAGCCAGCCTGGGGGAGGCTCCTGGATTTGAATAACCACGGAGTTAATTTCGTCTTTAGGCCTCACCAACAGTGCTGCAAGCTTTGGTCCACTAGAATTTTTTTTTTCTTCTTTCTCCAAACTCATTTGGGCAAACACATTTGGCCATTTCAGTTTGATGAACGGCTTGTGAGCAGGAGTGGGGGAGAAACATCAGCCTCCTTTTCAAAGTATGAAAATAACCAAGTCACCTTTGATATTCAAATGGTTCAGATGTTGACTTTACTCATAGGTGTGTGGAAGACTCAGGGCATCTAACTTGTGATCACAACTAACTCTGTTGGAAGGCAGGATCATCACATCACTGATGGTAGGAACCAGGCACAGAAGACATCTGACCTCAGTGTGTGGACATTATCTCTGGGGAGAGACTCTAGAGTATGGAAAGGCTTTCTAGCCACAATCATTCTCTTTTCTAAAGAAGTTGTGAACTTCTACCGGGGCTTGTGTTTGAGCTTTGTCTGAGAATATCATCAGATCTGTAGATTTGGTCTGTAATAAAAACAAAAGTCAAGCTATAACAACTGAAGGAGAGACAAGGCAGGCAGGAAAATTGAGCTAGCACATGCCCAGTGTCTGCGAGTTCCTTGGTTCTCTGCTGTTTTCTGTAATGGTCCCTAAAATTCTATAAAATACGTTTTGATGTTCTACATTTTCCTTTGAGGAAACGAAGTCTTTGACAGTGCCGGTAACTCAGCAGAGGCAGTCCTAAAACCCAGGTCACCCTCTTGCTAGAAGCCATCATTCTCAATAAGTTAAGACAGAGTCACCTTTCCTTGGACGCTTTCTGCTGTCATTTCAGCACTTCTCTCCAAATCACAATAGTTTCACTCCAGTTTCTAATCCCTTTCAGAAACCCGTGCTCTTTACATTCCCAAAGTATTTTCTCATTCCCAAAAAAGCTTGTTATTTAAATATCTCTATATCTTCAGATTGACTGATTAAAAAAAAAAACACAACAATTTTCAGCCTGTCTGGAATGGCTAGTATATCGGTAACCAAATCATACAGTCCGACGTGACACCCAGAGGACAGTCTCTGTAGCCATGGGGCTGTCAATGTGTTTCCATAAGGTTTCATTAAGTGAGCCATGCATGCTGCTCTTACTATTGATGTCGCGAAGTCATTTCCTGCTCCTGGTGCCACTGTGTATGTGGAAGAAGGGTGCTACTCCTCAGGGTTTTCAGGTGAGGGCTTCTATCACAATGTTCCAGAATGGTCTCCCAAGATCCCTCGGCATTAGTTTGAGCTATCAATCATTTGCCTAGCAGTGGGGTATGTAACCCTTTGTACCAGTGTGAGACTTGGGACCAGGCTGCTTTCTAGTCCTCAAGACACTAGGTAGGGCAGCCACAGGAGTTGTCTATACGGAGCATGATCCTTCCCCAGCCAGAGGCTCATTCAGCCATCCTGACAGCCCTTAGAAAGCAGCCTCCACTGGGCTGAGCCCTTGTGGCATAAGTGGTTGAGTGGGGGACTGTGGCCCACAGGCTTGGCGGTTCAAATCGACCACCAGAGGGCAGTGATGGCCCTCCCTCCTCCCCCCCCCCAAAAAAAAAGAAAGCGACCTTCGCATCCTTTTCTATGGATAAATGGGGAAAAATTACTCACAGGTTGCCTTTTTTGTAGGGAGGCATAATTTCAGATATTAAAACTTCCTCAACTTAGCCCTTTCTTGAAATGCTTATAACAAAATGTTCTGAGGGTGGGGGAGAAGCAAGGTGAGGAGGTCTTATCGCAAACTTTTTTCAATAGGGCAAAGCTGCTCTTAATTTTCTTCCCGCCACGTCTGCCTCTTGGCCTCCGCTTTCCCGGCCATGACTTTGTGCATTTCATTATGAACGGTAACAAGGAGAAGCTTTGGTTGCCGCTGATAACACTGTGCAGTCTGGCCCCGGTGGTACTGGGGCTGAGACCGACCGACAGGAACATGAGCAGGCGCTGTCAGAGAGCCAGGCCTGGCAGGGCCTGCCCGGAGGAGCTTGTCTTTGCAGCTCACAATTGGAGGTGGCAGGCACCTTTCCGCAGACCAACTTGACAAATAATGACACAGCTCCACTCTGTCCTGCTGCCAGACTATGGACATAGCCCACTAGTTAGGGAAACGACATCCTTGTCTCCCATGTGAGCTGGAGCCAAAACATTTACATCTGTAAATTGCAAGTTGGCCCAGGAGATATTTTGAAATGACATTAATGACATTTCATAGTGCTTTTATTTTTTCTTAGGGGGACCTACGTCTTCTGGTAGGAAACTTTATTTAAATGGGAAAAAAATGAAGATTTGTTGTTAAAAAGGCTACAACGCTTTTCATACTGCCTGAATGGGTGCTTACTTCCTCTTTCTGAAATGCAACAGGTCAGAGTGGGAGCATTGAGACTAATATTAGAGGAACAAAACCAGGTTTTAGACATGGCCAGGTTCATAGAAAAAAGAAGTGACTATGTTAGAGAGTTTAAACTTTCCTCCTGGACGAATAAAAAAAATTTTAATAGTGTTTGAAAATGTGCATCTTTTAAAACATTAGCTATGTGAGCATAATTCTTGGGTTCGACGCAAAAAAATTGACAGGAATCTGGGATCAAAGTTTATTGTATGAATTTTCACAAGTAAAATCGCTTAGGATGCCAGAAATTTTAAAAAGAAAGAAAAAAGACAAAAGTAACAATGTCTTGGACATTATTCAAACAATAAACTTTGTTTAAAATTTTGTTTAAGAAACATCTTTGAAGTTTGTAAAGATCATATTGCTTGGCCACCCATGATTCCTATAACCAAATTGCTTGCTTTTTATTTAAATGGGAAGGCTGAAAATATCTGAGGAAGTTAATCACAGAAGGTGTTATAGTGCAGTGTTCAAAGACCCTGTGTTGTTCCAGGTCCAACATCCAATGCCCCTGTAGGCTTCCTCCCCGCAGTGGAGTTTTGTGTGGAATACATAAATCTTGCATAATTACGTTCACCTTTGAATTCTTGTTTTTCAACTGAAAAGCTGTCTCACCAGTTCTCAACCTGTGGGTTGTGATACTCTTTGGAGGTTGAATGACTTTTTCCCAGGGGTCGCCTGATTCATAACTAGAAAAATGACAGTGATGAAGTAGCAACAAAAATAATTTTACGGTTGAGGGTCGCCACCACATGAGGAACTGTATGAAGGGCTGTGGCATTAGCAAGGTTGACAACCACTGCCTTTGTTGCCTTGCTTTCAGAATTAGAAATACCACAGGACCAAAATTTGAAATTTCTTCTTTTTTTTTTATGACACAGTAGGATTTTATTTCTTTTTTTGAATCATTTTATTGGGGGCTCATCCAACTCATCGCAATCATTACACACAATTGTATGTAGACCACATTTGCACCTTTGTTGCTGTAATCATTCTTGAAACATCCTCCTTCTACTTAGGCCCCAGGTATCAGCTCCCCATATTTCGCCCCCCCCCGCCCCACTCCCCCTCCTCCATGAACCCTTAATAACTTACAAATCATCTCTATTTTGTCATCTCATGCACTGTCTCATGTGTCCCTCCACCCACTTCCCTGTTGTCCTTACCCCAGGGAGGAGGTCGAGGAGGAGGTAGTTTCTTCTTTTCTATGGCCAGTTCATTTAAAACTTCTGTGAGTGAGAACTGCATTCAAGACATGACCAGAAAAGCCAACAGGAATTAAGCATGAGTTTAGTTAATGATGTCACTGCCACTCTTAAAATATTCCAGGAAACTCTGCCACCCAACCTGTGGGAGGGAGAGATTATCACAAGCATAAAGTCCCACACTTACATACACCAAGTGTAGCCATTTGATCATGTGAACAATATGCCTGCATGGAGAGGGTCAATGTTTTTTTCAAACCCATTGCTATTATTTGGTTTAATTAAATATAAATCTCCTTTGAAGTATTACTGAATCGTAATGATTTTTATTAGCAGAATGTCTAACTTGCTCCATTGAGGGAATTGTTGGGTTCTTTTAACTTTACAAAGGATCTTACTTACAGAGGAAGATTAGGAGGCATTGATTCTAATATTTTCACATTTTCAGGAAAAAGTTGATTCTGAAAATATTAATCTATTGTGAATTTGCAATATTAATAAAATGAATAAATGTTTTAGTCATGTAGCATGAATTACTTGGCTAGACATTCTATGAGTTGCTTGATAGGTTGGTCAAATTCAATGCTTTTGATAAAATAGATGTCAGCCTTCCCTGTCTCCTTCCAGGATGAAGATGAAGCTTGCTCCTCCTGGAGGGCTTGCTCTCTCGGAAACCCACAGGGGCAGTCATGGCAGGCCCTGGAGGGTCGCGATGAATTTACATTCACTCATGGCAGTGAGTGGTTTCCGCCTCTTTCAGAAAGGTCTAGTGAGATATACAATAGTATTATGATTTTTGATGCTTTTGTAAGTTAATTACACAGCTCTACCTGAGGAAATAGTTAATTAAAATAACAATTTTATTTTTAAAGGCTAGACCATGAGTAAAACATTGGAGGAGAAAAAAATTAAGTTTATTAACTTCAGAGGTGATTATTCTAAAGTTGAGAGATCACTTCCTGGTTTACACTCTGTTCCAAAATTCCACCTTTAACTTGGGCTTAATTATTAACAAGAAAGCAGTATGTGCCTCCTTAGTGCAGTAGGCAGTGCATCAGTCTCATATTCTGTAGAAAGCAGTAGCTATGCCTATTACGTAACTATGCTATTCCAAGAAAATGGCCACTGTGTGCATGCTTTTTTATGAAACCCCATGTAGAGACTCTCTTATAGGTCAGGTCATGTTTCCTATTGTCGCAATGATTCTAGCTGAGCATTTAGAAAAATTATTCTTTGAATCAAGCTTTCATATTTAAATCTTGTGCTAACTTACCTTTCATAAGCATCTCCCCCTACTCCCCCCCACACAGATGTTCTTTTGATGGGTTTTCAGGACACCCCAAGACCCAGTAAAGTGGATTTTTTTTCAGAGATTCTTTAATCCAAATCTCTTGCATCTCTATTTTCACAACTATGGCATTTTGTTTGGATTGTTTATATATTTCACAGAGGAAAATATAGACATTCAGAAAGTCTACTTATTTGTGAATTTAATAGTTTGGGTACTAAAAATGTAGCTGCTAGGTTCCTGGAGTGGTATTCCTTAGTTGTTGCTTCGCAACTCTGAAAATTCACAAGGCAGAAGCACTGTTATAATCCAAGTGACTTTGTGAGGGAAAGGAAAGTTTCAGATATTGCTGTCTGAAAAAGTACCCGCTAGTTCTAGAAAGTGTGCAAAACCGCGGGGAGTCCTCAAAAGAATTTGCAGCTGAATGCAAAAAGCCACCTTAACAGAATAGCAGAACTCTGCGTGTGGAACCAGAAACTCATCAGAGGCCAAGAGGATGCCCTGGGGCCTGCAAGCACTTACTCCCCTCCGAAGTGGGAGAGCACACTGAAAGAGCAGAGAGGCTTCACTTGCTGACAGTGGACAGTGATCTCCTCTGGTTGGGGTGCTATGGTTGAGGGTACTAGCTAACCTTATTGGCTGAGTTCAGGTGCATCTGTGTGTTGTCACATGTCTAAACTGTGACTAGGTTTAGCTTCACCTGTGCCCAGGTGGTCCTAGTGTGTGCCTGCTCAGGTTGGATTTTCCCATAGTTCTCTAATTAGTGTGCCTGATTCCTCTACACCCCCTTTATTGTAACTCTAGGCAGGTATTTGGGGTGACAACCCCCACCCCACACAGTCCGTGTTCTGGCTGCCTAGCATAAAATGTTAAGTGTTCTAGTGAGGAAATCACAAAACAAAAGCCCTTTATGAAATGTAACTTACAGTTTACAACTTTAAACTCAATATCCTATGAGAATGATATTCTATCTGAATTCTTGGTTTAGTGAAAGTAAAAGAAATTCGTAGTGGATACAAAGATTTGCTGGATATCTTTGCATCCTTCCTTCTTTAGACCATGGTTAAAATCAATTTGATTTTAACTCTTGGAAACCTTATGTGTGTCAGTGTGCAACTATGCTTCATAATGTTTTCAATAGCTGATTTTGGGGGGAAGGCATCACTGCCCTCTGGTGGTCGTGGGAGCTACCCAGCGCTATTGCTGAGAGCTGCCACTAGAATTGAACTGCAAGTCCACAGGCCGCCCTCCTGCACTCAACCACTTACGCCACCAGAGCTCAGTCCCCCTTCCTTCTTTAGAGCATGGTTAAAATCAGCTTGATTTTAACTCATGGTCACCTTATGTGGGTCGGTGTGCAACTGTGCTTCATAATGTTTTCAATAGCTGATTTTTCCAGACCTACTATTTCAAAAAGCCTGTCAAGGGTGGACTTTGCTTTTCAGTCTTTTGATTAGTAACGAAAAATACAAGAGCAATTTGTACCAGCCAGAAGCACTTACTCCTTTCTCTCAAGGAAAACCCCAAACTCCCAGCCATCAAGTCAATTTTGACTTCCTAGTGACTCCAAATGGCGGGGTAGAACTGCCTGACACGGAAACTCCTTGTGGAAGTAGAAACCCTCGTCTTTTCCCCAAGGAGCTGCTGATCCTTTTGAACTCTTGCCCTTGAGGTTAGCAGCACAATCCGTAACCAATATGCTTCTACTGCTTCTATCATCTTCTATCATCTTCTTCTATCATCTTGAACATTAGAGTTAGCCTTAGGAGCGTATAGAAGAGTAATCTATCTAAATCTTTTATTAACTATTTACCAAATTTTGCAGTTATTATTTTAACAGATTAACAATTCACTTAAACCTCTTCACATTGTTGCATTTGTCTACTTATATCATCAGTACTTGTGGTAGATTTCTGTGTACATTCTCTCATCTTTCTGTAGAATGTTTCATATTGTGAACCTTTCTTTGGAATTATTTTGCTAAATAATGTTCATGGAATGCAAACACAGATCTCACACTAGATGGAAAACACTCCATTGTGCACTTTTTAAGCCCTAAAAATATAAATCGTGTATTTTTTTTTCTCTTTTCTAATTGTCAAGTAAGCCTCTCCTTCATCCTGGGTTGTTTCTACTTCATGCAATAATTGGAGAGGGAGACTGGCTTGACTGTAGTCTGAAGGAACTGAATGTGAAACTTGATTTGTTTTATTGTTAATGAATTCCATTTTTGCAGTTTCATACTATTTGTTTGTGTCCCAATTTGAAAAGAGTGACTGGGTGACCATCATTTATTCTATAGTTCTTTTTACCTATTTCCTTACAAGCTTTTACAAACTAGCAGATAAAGGAGACTTGGACAACAGAGTCTAATAAGCCAAATTTATTAGAACCCTACACAAGGATTGTCCCCACTCTGTGCAAGAAGGGAGAGCAGCCCCAAGTTTTTCCAGCATGAGATTTTTGTATGCAATGACTGGCCCTCCACAGCTGAACAAACTCAAATAGATGAACTGGCACCACCAGAGAATTGCAGTTAGTTAGCCATTCTTACCGTTATCTTTGCAGAAACAATGAAAAAAACCTACCCTGCTAAGCGTGCATACCCTTCCGCCGAGGAAATTCCATTCCAGTCAGAACTTTAACTTGCCCCATGGCTTCCCTTCTATCCCTGTCTGAATCTTAAACAATGGGAGTAAACCTTTAGTCAATAATTTTCCACTTTCACATGCTTCAACAAACACATACCCAAAGTCTGGACTGTGGTCATATATTGAAGTATTTGTAATCGGTCAGATTTCACCTTGGTTGCATCTCAAATTTAATTCAAAGAAGGGAGGTTCTTTGTCTCTGGTCTTGCAGGTGTGCTTCCCAACCCAGCAATGAGCAAATCCTTCCCTCCAAAGCGCGGGCCCTTACCCCAATCTACAGAAGCAGAATCTGTGAGACTACCAACCATCAGTCTGGGAAACTAAAAGCCCTCTGGCTGATGATCAAGTTTATTAACCCAAACTGTAATAAGGAACTATCCTTTAAATACCATTTTAATGTAATTACGTCTATGTGCACATTGATATGTGCAAATTGAGGGCATATGATAATTGATTAATCAATCTTAGAGTTTCTCACAAGTGTTTAAATGATGTAAAGTCATATAAATATGTATGTCTCTCCTCACAGAAAATCACATCTTAGAGGATGTGAACAAGTGTGTAATAGCCCTCCAAGAGGGGGATGTGGATACATTGGACCGGACCGCAGGGGCCATCCGAGGCCGGGCAGCCCGAGTTATCCACATCATCAATGCTGAGATGGAGAACTATGAAGCTGGGGTTTATACTGAAAAAGTGCTGGAGGCGACGAAATTACTCTCTGAGACAGGTAAGCAAGGACGCTCGATCTGAACAAAATGTTAATGCCATGATTAATGTTCATATATCAGTAAATTAATTTTACTGATCTCTTTAGGTCTTTATCCTTCTAAATGATTCATGATCATGAAAGGGGTGGCCAATTGAGATAGCTCTTGAGATTGAATTTGAATAATTATAGCAGTGTCACAATAATATTATTGCTTTGCTTGTGTAACTGGAATTACATTCTTGGCTTTCTATTATTTAAGCCTGTAGAGCAGTGGTTTTCAACCCTCCTAATGCTGTGACCCTTTAATACAGTTCCTCATGTTCTGGTAACCCCTAACCATAAAATTATTTTCATTGCTACTTTATAACTGTAATTTTGCTATTGTTATGAATCAGGTGACCCCTGTGAAAGGGTCATTCAACTCCAAAGGGGTCACGACCCATAGGTTGGAAACCGCTGCTCTAGAGGGTCCTCATGCCATCACAAAGACTAGGGAAGTAAAAAAAAAAGTGGCCCCTTCTGCAAAAGGATCAGGAAAATTTAAAGGCGAGGCAGTGGTTTTTGGATTCCGAGAATTTTTGATCCAAGCATACTCTGTTCCCACTAGAGGACATTGACTACTTAAGAGTATAGTCCACAGTTGGTTACTGATCCAATTTCTGTGAAAAAGTAGATTAAATTTTTCTTTAAGAGAAGATCTGGCTCCAGGAATTTCTCCCAGGTCTAGTCCCACTCACTTATATAAGGCTGTGCACACTAATAACCCACACCACCTAGCGACTCTATTCTGATATTCTGTTACAGCTTTATATGCATTTAGGTGGTAAATTTCTGTTGAGGCAATTATGATTCACAGTGCTTTATGTAGAATACATTTGGCCCAGGACTACTCACACCCTTGCTGCTATGTTTAAGCCATCGTTGCATTCACTGTGTTAATCCACCACAACAAGGTTTTTCTTCACATGGCCGTGACTTTTCTAAAGGCATGCTGTCCTTTTTCAGGGACTGATTCCTCCTGATAATGTCCAAATGATGTGAGACAACATTTTACCACCCTTGCTTCTAAGCAGCATTCTGACTGTCCTACTTCTTTCAAGACAGACTATTTGTTTCTCTGGCAGTGTGTTTTGTTTTCTATATTCTCCACCACTACCGCCATTCAAATCAAATTGTCGCCAATCTTCTTTAGTCGTTTTCTTCCCTGTATTGCTCTTACTTGCATAGGAGGCCATTGAAAATGCTATGGCTTAGATCAAGTAACTTACTCCTGTAAGTCACTTATAAGAGTTTTTACTCCTATAAAAGACACCATTCCCTGGAAGGTTTTTTAAAGAACTCTTTTTGCAGCAGATTGGGCGAATGCAGCTTACAATTTGATTTCTTGACTCCCATGGTTATTGTTTGAGGAGCCAAATAAACATTTTAGAATCCTTGATCATTTCAATATGTTCTCTTTCCTTATTTTATTTCTTGGTCTACTTGTGAAGGATTTTTGTTTCCTCTATATGAAGGTATACTCTGTACTGTGGGCTACAGTCTTCAGTCTTCATCAGTAAATGCTTCATGTCCTCTCCACTTTCAGTAAGCAAAGTTATGTTATCTGCATAGACCAAGTGGCCAATAAGCCTTCCTCCAATCCTGATGTCATATTCTTCTTCATATAGTCTAATTTCTTAGATTATTTGCTCAGTATAGAGACTAACTATGGTGAAAGGACCAACAACCCTAGCACACATTTCCTGATTTTAAACTAGTGAGTGACAACTGGTTTTGTGTGAATGGCTCCATCTTGACCTATCTACAGATAATTTATGATCACAATTAAGTGGAATTCATATTATTTACAATGGCATCCATAGTTGTTTTATGATCCATAGAGTTGAATGTCTGCAGAATCAATAAAACACAGATAAGCATCCTTGTCATAGACCCAGAGGCAGTTGTTTAAACAGAACAAGGGGATGCTGCATGCTTTCAAATCAGGAAAGGTTTACCCATCTTTCTTGAAAAGAGATACAGTGAGAATATGCCTTAGAGGCACAGAGGGAAATCTCCTACATGTAGGACTTGTTATCAAGAAGGACAGGTCCCTGTAAAGTTTATCATCCTCGTTAAAACAGAGGGTCTGCAAAAGACATAAAGACCCCTGGTGAGATAGTTGCAACAGTAGGCTCAAATATACCAATATTGTTCTGATGGCACAGGACCACTCAGTGTTTCATTCTTTTACACACTTGAAAACAATGGAATGGCCCCTAGCAACAACAACAACAACAACAACAACAACAACAAAACATCTGTCTGGCATTGTCAGCTTTCTGACAAGTTCCATCAGATGTCAGCAATAATAGCCAATCTTTCAAGTCTTGTTTCGAAGTGAAGCTTCATGATTTGGAAGTTCCCTGTTCATGCCCTGTTGGGGCTGTTTCTGAATTGCCTTCAGTCAACTGTTGCTTTCATGTCATGTGATATTGCTCTGTAATCTCTATCATTGGATCACATTTCTAGTGAAATGGGTAAAAATATGGATCCCTTCCAGTAGATCAGGCAGCTAGCTGTCTTCCAAATGCCTTGTTATAGATCAGTGCTTGTTTTCATCATTGCCTCTATTTGCCAAATGATCTCATATGGTATTCCATCATTTCCTGGAGCCTTGACTATTACAAATTCCTACAGTGCAATTTGGACTTCTTCCTTTAGTGTCATTTATTCAGGATAATTTGCTACTTCCTGCAGAGGTTCAATGTAGACCAAATTTTGGTGGAGCACAGTGTCTGTGTATTCCTTTCTTCTTCTCTCGATACATCCTGCAGAGTTCAGTGTCATTCAGTATTTTGCCAATTGAAATCATAAAAATTTTCTTCAGGTCTTTCCGTATGAGAAGAGCTGATGCACTCTTACAGTCTGGTTTTCTAAGATTGTTGACAGTCTCATTGTCATACTACACAGCCTTCTCAAGTTGCCTTCTAAAACCTCCTAAACAGCTCATTTGTTATTTTTTCCTCTATTCATGTACACATGCTATGGTCAATAATGAGTTTCAGAGTCTCTTTTGACATCTACATCTTTTCTTTTCTTTATTTCTTGTCTTTTTAAGTCTTTTGGTTTCTTCATGTGTGATGTGTTTGATGTTATCCTACAGCTCATATTTCCTTTACTCATTTGTGTTCAGTAAGTCTAATATATTATTTAGATGGTTTCTAAATATAGATGGATTATATTCAAGCTCATATGCTATCTCTTGGAGACTTGGTTTAATCCTCGCCCCCCCCCCCCTCTACTTAGATTTACAAATGAGCAATCAACTTTATCTTCCACAATTGGCTGTTGGCGTTTTGCAAAATCGTGGTATTGGCCATGTCTATTGCCTCATTTTAAAAAATATAGAAGATTAACTCTTGCTGTGTATTTCAGCCAGTGAAGCTCACATGTATGCTCACAATTCATGTTGTTGAAAGATAAATTTACAATGAATACCTTATAAACTCTTGTATGAGCCAAGTTTTTCAGCACAAATTTTATGCAGTCTTTGTGGTAAAATTAGGTGCCTCGGCTGATATTGGAGTGGACTTATGCTCGAGTATATATGGTAACTTGTTTGTCTTGAAAAATACTCACATGCACATTATTATTATTATTATTATTATTACCTACGCTTATTACCAGTGCTACATTTTTCAACTGTGAGTTCATCTTCTTTGCCTAAACCTTTCACCTTCAAGTCTCCAAAAATTAGCAATGGATCTTGACTGCATATTTGATCAACTTGAGAAAACAAAGATTGATAATTTTTTTTAGTTTTTTGAGTAATACTTGTATTGACAGGTCTTCCTCATAGGTATGTACTTAAATACTTATACTTCAGGATAGATCTTGAAATGTTATTTTCAGTGATGCTAGCTAGAGCCCTTGTGGCATAGAAGCTTACATGGTTTGCTTCTAACTACACAATTGGTAGTCCAAATCTATTTGTCATATAGCATCTGTCTTTAATTTCTCTCTCATTCCTAGCATAGAAGACCATCTGAGACCCTGATTCAAAATGGCTAGTATCAGTTCATTTCAGCTCAGTAAGGTCGAGGAAAATGATCTTTTTAAAAAAAAACAAAACTCATTTTATTGGGGGCTTATACAACTCTTAACACATACATCTAGTGTATGCAAAGCACTTTATAACTTTGATGCTGTCATCATTCTCAAAGCATTTTCTTTCTACTTAACCCTTGGTATTGGCTCCTCCTTTTTCCATTCCCTTCTCCTCCCCCCTCCCCTTGATAATTTATAAATTATTATCATTTCATCATATTGAATGTTCTCCGATGTCTCCCTTTGCCCATTTCTGTGTTGTCCATACCCCAGGGGGGAGGTTATATGAAGATCCTTATAATCGGTTCCCCCTTTCCACCCCACCTTCCCTCCACCCCCCTGATATTGCCACTCTCCGCACTTGTCCTAAAGGGATCATCTGTCCTGGATGCCCCATTTTCTGTTTCCTGTCTGTACCAATGAACATCTTCTGGTCTAACCGGATTTGTAAGGTAGAATTTAGATAATGATAGTGGGAGGGATGAAACATTTTAGAACCTGAGGAAAGTTGCATATTTCATTGTTGCTACACTGTGCCCTGACTGGCTTGTCTCCTCCCTACAACCCTTCTGTAAGGGGATGTCACTTCCCCTGCAGATAGACCTGGGGTTCCCAATAACTTTTAGTTCTTTGATGCCATATAACTGATCCTTTTGACGCCTTGTGGTCACACAGGCTGGTGTGCTTCTTCCATGTGGGCTTTGTTGCTTCTACGCTAGATGGCAACTTGTTTACCTTTGTCTTTAAGACCCCAGATACTATATCTTTTGATAGCTGGGCACCTTGATGAGTTCTGTTTCTGTTTTGGGGTTTCTTAAAACATATTTTCAATCTTCCTAGATTCATACTTCATACATTACACAATCTGTATATTGATAGATGTTTCTTCTCATTTTGAGTAACACTGCATCAAAAAATTAAGGCCCTAAAAACATCACTCCATGTACACTATTAAGGTTAACTTTATTTTGCAGCATTTTCCCAATGGCTTTGCAAATGCCTGTTCTTTTGTAGGGCTAGTCTTTCAGTATTTTATCAGTCAATGTTTCACAGACATTTTTTCAGAAGTAGATTGCCAGGTTCCCCTTAGTCATCTACCTTAGTCTGAAGGCTTTGTTGAAACATGTCTACCATGGTGACCCTGCTGTATTTGAAATAGTCTCCAGTTTCAAAGCAACAGGCAAGCTGCCCACAGTGAACCAAACTGACGAATGAGTGTTATCTGTAATAGCATTCAGTCATCTTAAGGACCTTATGAAATAGAGAGATAATTTTTAATCTAATACAAATGAAATTTGACATCAGTTAAAAAAAGGAACAAAAATATCAGAATAGAGAATAGAAGAGATATGATTGAAACTAGGAATTTTGAGCCTGGAAAATAATTTTCCTTCTGTTGTTTGAAAAAATAGAACCATAAGAAAGAATACTGGGTAGCCTGAGGTGGATGTCATAAAGGTTTCAGATAATAATGTACACACTAAGGGGATATTGGAAAAGGTTAAAATCCCATTATCTACTTGTTTCTAGAATAGCATTCTAATTTTCATTCTTTAGGGTTCCGCTGCTACTCACTTGAGATCATCTCTGAGTTTAGATATGTTACTTATAGGATCTTTCATAGTTCTTACATGAATTGCGATAATAATAATAATTTTTAAAATTTCACTGACTTAGCAGGACAGTCTATAACTTTGAAAATGTATATCAAAGATTGGCTTACTTTAAAATAATTCCTTCATCTTGTTTTGTTGTCTTGACTTAAAATCACATGTTAGGTCTCTCAAACCTTGTTCATACGTGTATATGAAGTACAAGGAGAAAGAGAAAGTTCAGAGAATAGAGAAGATTACATGACAAGGAGAGAGAATTTAGAATGCACTAGTTATGAATTGGTAATGAATGCAGTCATTTGTATGTATGGCAGGATCTTCAAACCTCAGTGAATGTTTTCTATGGTTGCACATGGAGTGGAGACCCATGTCTAGTGGAGACCCACTAGACATTTAAAAAATAATGTGTTTCTGAAAGGTCAGATATACAAATGTTTCAAATTCTGCATGATACTACTTATTAGTGGAAATGTGTTTACTTCTACAAGTAAAGGGTATTTATAAAAGAGTCTGAAGATATTTATGAGCCTGAATAACAAAGAAAAATAGCAGATACTGTAGACAGTGACCGCCATCTTTGAAATAGACACAGGAGGGGAACAGTATAAAATCAGATAATAAATACAATATTTTGGAGCTGTTCTTTTTCTTGATACCCTCACAGATGCAAAAGAACAATATTGACAACAATTAAAAATAGATGCCCTCATTTTGATTAGAAATTCAATAGTTCTCTCTCTCTCTCTCTCTCTCTTTCTCTCTCTCAGTTCAGGAGAGGAATGCAATATTTCTTTCCTTACTTGGATGAATCAAAGTCTGGCAGGCTACTTTCCAATGTAAGGACCTTTTCCCCTCTGTCATTAAGGGGACCCTCTCACAACTCTGTAGCTCTGAGTTCCTGACTCATTCATTCTATTCTGCTACAAATTCTCAGCTTCCCAGGCTAATCTGACCAGCGGCCCTCCCTTAAAGAAAGCACATGGAGGGCAGAGTTTCCCAGCAGGGTAAGGGCATGCCTGGTGAAGGAAATGTCAGAGAGAGCGCACTCTCATTCAGCTCATGTCTAGTTCTGATTGATGGAATGATAATTGCAGTAAATGAAAGATGCAGAGCATTTCATTTATTTTTTCATTTTCTATGTGATTTTGTGACCAAAATGAATTCGAGCATTGTTCAAGAGTCAGTTTGAAGTCCATTTATATTATATCTTAGGTGCTTTAGTAAACAAAATCAGGGTAGCCAATTGGTTCAAAATCTATTCAAAGAAAAGAACAATGTGCTTATTTGATTGAAATAATTTTATTTCGAAATTTTCACGAAGATTTGAGATATAAGTAAATCACTGCCTAATTTTTCCTTAAAAATCAATGAAACAGAACAACCTATTCTATATTATTATTTAAACCAAGAATTTATTCTTATGTGCTCACTGTCTTTCTTTGGAAAATAGTTTTATTGGCATACACTTCATATGTCATACTCTTTGATCATTCAGTAATTTTATGATTTGGACAACCATCATCACAATCAATTTCAGAACATGTTCTTGTACCCATTCCTCCATCCACCCTTGTGTTACCCTTAGGCAACTATCAGTCTAGTCACTATCTTTATAGATCTATCTATCATGGATTTCATATGCAGGAAATCATACACAACTCAAACGGGGAAAAAAAGCAACAATAATTAACCAAGACATAGAAAAATCTCAGTCTACAAGAAAAGCAGACAGTATTAAAAACAGAAACAACTTTAAAAATGGGCCCAAAGTGTGATCAAATGATAAGGTATTACATTTTAGTATTACTACAATCTGCCACCGTCAACTTTGGCAATGCTGTGTGATAGCAAAGCTATTGACCTCCTTTGACTACAATCATAGGATACTCAGTGGAGGCTTAATCCAAGTATGGATCCTGCAAATGGATTTGACTACCATGGTCAGCAATGCCATTCTGCAAATCAAGCGTTCACAATTTAAGCTCGGATGCCGCCCATCCTTTAGATTTGGATTTTATTACTTGTAATATTTAGATCACACAGGTTGTTCTGTTTATGCCATGAGGACTTAGTTGGCATATTGCACTTAGATGACCGCTTCTTTTAAGAGAAGGCTTTAAGATCCCTGATACTACTTTTTTCCCCTTAGAGCTGGACACCATCTAATTTTTTCACTACTTTTTGCTATAGCTTCCATCTCTTCAGTGTTCTTTTCATGGGAGTGAGCACTGAGCAAGGTCATGGCATAATAATTGTTCTTAAATTGGAATTATGACTAAGTGCATGCTTCAAATCCCTTTATACATCTATGGTTTATATATGTCTCTGGTTCACTTTAGAAGCATTGTTATTTTATGATAGAGAACATTATAGATCCTTGTCTTCATTGGGACATAAGATAATTCTATTGATAATGTCATTCATTTAGTCAATGGCATAGAATTGAAAACCTTGTTGAGAAAGGGAAATTATCTAAGTATAACTGTCTTCAGGCTGCAATACATGCGTTATTGGCTCATACAGATTAAACTCTTGAGGGACTGAACTGTTTGCACACAATGGGGGTTGATGGCAAAACTTACAATAGCATTCATTCACAAATGTGGACCCATGCCTACCAGATTAAGACATGTCATAAGAAAGCAAGATTAACTGACAAGGAGAGAATTTAGAATACATTATATTGAGTTATGAATTGGTAATGAATGCAGTCCTTTGTATGTATGGTAGGATCTTCAAACCTCAATTAATGTTTTCTATGGTTTGCACATGGAGTTTGGACCCACTAGGCATTTAAAAAATAGAGTGTCTCTGAAAGGTCAGATATAGCAATATTCCAAATTCTCAGTGAGGTTTCTACAAAGAATCCTTCCATGGTAGCCTAAGAAGTGTGCTGAATGCCTCAAATGACAGTCTAAAGAACCAGTAGGCTATGACAAATCACCAGTCAGAGATTTTACAATCCTCACTCCAGATCTTCCTTGCAAAGATGAGATATTCTAGGGAGTTAACCAAAGGTACATGCCTCATCCTTATGCCACATTTTTAACTGAATGGAGTAAATTAGCAAGATATTTAGATTCTCTATCTATCTCAGGATATGCTGAAGTAGAAATGTAACCTGGCTAGACTACAAAGTATTAGGAATAGTTTGTTCTCAAGTATCTTTGTTTCTGAAATAGTAATAGTATTGTTTCTGCAAGGGTCAGAGAAAAATTCCCAGGGGCAAGAAGGAAAAAACTTTGCTTATTCATAAATTGTCAATTAGAGTAATTGTGGATGTCCTTGAATGACTAACAATGAAGTTTAAGAACACTAGAAGGTCAACCCTGTGATTAGGGTTGTGAGAGTTTTGTTTATCATATTTTCCTAAATTAATTAACTATATTCCTAGTAACTAGCTGTGCTGCAGGATATATAGGCTCAGATAATATATTCCTACTTATATTATAAAATTCTACATTTGGGCTAACATTTTGCTTTGAATTAGAGCCATAATGAATTGATTGCTTTTTCTTGTGAGCTTACCAAACTTTGTCCCCAAAGCACATTTTATTTAGAGGAAAGAACAGGAATAGGCAAAAAGAATGAAAAAATATTTAGAGGAAGAATGAGACAAAAAGTAAATTACCTAAAATATGGAAGACACAATTTCTTTTTTCTTTCTTTCCTACAAATAATTTTATGTAAAGGAAATTAAAGTCTCCCAGGTGAACTAATACCTCCTGATAAACAGAGACAAGATTGAAGTTGTCAGGGAATTCATCCTTTTGGGCTCCATGATCAGTGCTTGTGGTAGCAGCAGTCACAAAATCAAGCCATGTGTTGAAACTGACTACAAAGTCTTGAAGAGAAATGATGTGACCTTGAGCATCCAGGTGCCCCAGACCCAAGCTGTGGTATTTCCAATTGCTTCATATACATGTGAAAATTAGATTTCAAACAAGGAATACCAAAGAAGGACCAATGTATTTAGATTATTTAAAATATCAGACTGCAAAAGGAACAAACGAATCTGTCTTGGAAGAGGTACAGCTGAAGAGCTGGTAATACATGAGGATGGTGTGACTTCATCTTAAGTACTTTGGACAGGGTATCAGGAAAAACCAGTCATGGAGAAGGACTTTGTGTTTGGAGAAGGACATGGTGCAGGACTAGGAAGAAAGGAAGACCAACCTAGAAAGAGATTGACCCAGAGTTTGCTCAATCATAGGGACTGTGAGCCCAGGCCTGGGGTGGGGTGGGTTTGAGTCTTTATTCACCAGGTTGCTATGGATTGGAACTGACTGGAGTGCACCGAACAACCACAGCCTATATTGATGTCTAAGTGGTGGCATGAAAAACCCTAAGGAAAGATTTTGACTCTGCACAATTAACATTTTGATCTGGATAAATTTTTCTTGATGCAAGTTTGAGGGACAGAGTATAATTATCCTGTCTATTCCGGAATGTGAAGGAGAATCCCAGCTCTCTACTTTCCAGTTCCTGGAAGCACTCAGCCTTCAGTAGTAACAACCAAAAATGTCTCTCAATTGAAAAAAAAAAACTCACTTCCATTGAATTTATTCTGATTCTTAGTAACCCTATGTAGCATTTCTAAGGTTGAAAAAGCACCACATGAGCAGATACTGCCTGGTGGGTTTCAACCACTGATCTTGCAATTAATTTTCCAATGCTTATGTGCCAGTGACACTAGAACTTATTAAAAATATGTCTCGAAGACTAAAAGTGTGATTCAAAATAACTTTTTATGTGAAAAATAATCTATTTATTGTAATAATATAGATAATAATCTATTAAGGACTAATCAGTTTTATATATTTTGTTATTACTGTTGTTGCCTTTGATTGTTGACAGAAGATAAGCATTTGAGATAAGCATTTGACAGCAATGGGAGAGGTCCCAACATCAAATTACCAAACAGTATACTCAGAAAAGCAGACATACTTTGTTTTCTTAAAGATTTACAGCTTCAAAAATGGTTCTATTCTGTCTTTAAAGGTTATGGGTCAGAATAAATTCAGTGGCACTGGATTTGATTTTGGTATCAATGAGAAAGCTGAGGTGCAGGCAATTAAAATAATAATACATGTCTTGCAAAATTCTGTAAATTCCTCAACAGTGAATTACTGTCCCTTATATTGAAAACATGAGGAGAAAAGAAATATGACATTCAAGGATCAGTCAAATGCCACTCCTTGGTCAGTGAGAAGGGCATGAGTTCAGATGAGTTGCTTCCTCCACTCCACAGTGAGAGCTGGTCAGGCTTGGGTGCTCCACTCAGCAGCTATAAACATCTCCTCTCTGAGGAATGACTTCCATCATCTCCAGCATCTGGAAGGTCCAGTCTCCTTTCTGGATCAGACCTATGGACACAACCCCATCCTTCTCTTCCTGGCCATTGTGTAACCACGTGACTTCAATGTGGCCTGGATAGAAACTATGCGCAGAGCAAACCAGGTGGCCGTGGTGCTGCAGGGGCTGAGTCTTGGCAGGATACCACTCACCACAGGCTGGACTAGGAGACAAAAGGTAGAGAGATCAGTGAGGGAGACACAGGAAGCCTTGCTTGGCTGCTCCTCTGTTGTGCAAATTCAGGCTTCAGTCTTGGGCAGGCCTCCCCCAAAACTGCTCAGTGTGCCCTGGATGTTGGATTTGATCCTTATAACAAGGACTCCCAAGGCTTGAAATGCACAAGGACAATTGTGTGTTTTCAAAATAACTTCTATTGGGAATTGATGCACTGAGGGTAAAGAAATATTTCAAAGTAGGAACAAACATGAACGAAGGAAATGGTGTCTATATAGTGTTCATAGAGGATATGGTGAGGCAAACATAAGTGGGGAGACTGTAGAAAGTAACCCTAAAAGAAGTAGAATGTCAAGAAGTCTTAAATGGAGCAGAAGTTGGTGTTTCCTCTCATGGGTTGGCCAGCCATTATTTATACATGTCAATCTTCGCAGGGATAGTCTGATTTCACTGGGTTGCCTCCCTCTGAGAGATTATTAAATTTAGAGATATGCAAGGGGTAATAGGCCTGGTTTTGTTTGTGATCGTTTTCATGATTAATGTTACTTCCTCAGTAAAGAGCATATTTTGTGTAAGAGTGTTTTCCATTCTAATTCACAGAGTGAGATAAATTTAGAATAAAATTTTGAATATCATGCTAAAATGCCAGGACAGGATATGACAAAAGGATTTTCTACTTTCTATTTATTTATTTATTTATTTATTTAGTTAGTTAGTTAGTTAGTTAGTTAGACAGGGTTCTCTAGAATAACAAAAACAATTAATTATCTTTATATATTTATATAGATAGAAGTTTATATGAGATAATAAATAAACAGTTAACAAGTCTATAAAGCAGTACAAATGGCTCAGTGCAACTCACTTGCCGGAGACAGATAGTAGACTGGAAGTTCTCAGAGTCTTGAGGGCTGCCGAGTAGTCCTCTGTAGAGCAATTCATAAGCAGCAAACAGCAAAGCAGCAAACAGCAAAGCAGATCACCAACTATCAGCCAAATGACAGAGTCCAACAGTCCCCAGCTCAAGAGATGTATACTTCCGGAGTGTCGTGAAGCAGTGCTTGAAGGACCCTCAACTCACAGCTACACAGTCTAAGATTAGGTGGCCCATGGGTAGTGTTGCTTGGAGGTCAAGGCACAGGACAAAGAAGCAACTGGCTGGTCTGAAGGTCCAAGAGCAAGAGAGCAAGGGCAAAGCTTGCTACGCCATTTCTATCTACACCCTTCAGTTCATCTTGTGTATTTATTGGCCATGTTGCCACAAAAGACCCACCTACCACCTTTGGCCATGTTGGCACAACAAGCTTATGTATCACATTTATTTATTTATTTATTTATTTATTTATTTATTTATTTATTTACTTATTTTTAAGGAACTAATCTAGGCTGATAAAAGCACAATAAAATGATTATAAAACAGACCTATTAAATATTTACATGACATGTATGATGGGTTCTTCAGCAAAAACTGAATCAAAACAAATTGCCAACAGCTTGGTCGTGAGTGCATGTTTGACCAGACCCATCTTCAAAGATCTCATTTACGAGGTTGGGTTGTTATAGGAGAGAGAATGAGGTGAAAGGGAAGACAGTGAAATCATATGCAGATAGAGGGAGAGAAGCACCTTTTTTATGGAGGATATTATATTGAAACACCGTTTTTGTAAATTTAATAGCTGATTCAAGCTTGTGGCAACTTGAATGTGTTTGGATTGGAGGAATGTCGGCACATTAGATTCTGCAAACATTCACCTTGTGCAGAGGGTAATAGATCAGAAAAGAAGAGAAAAGGAAAAAGAAAACATTTTAAAGGAGGTTTCTATTATTGCTATTCTTGAACATTCCATATGTGAGGACTGAGATCCCATTATTTTGAATGACACATGGGCCAAGCAGATGGTGTAATTCTTACATAGAGGCTTCTGCAACCTGAAGTTTCATAAGAATAAGAAGGAGCTTTCATATCATTTGGTGTATTTTCCCTAAAAAATTTAAGGAGCTCCATCAAGAAAAAGGAATCCAAACACACAGAGTCACTGTAGGGCAGGACTGACTCAAAGACCCAGTAGAACAGCATGATTGAAACAACAAATGTAGAACATATTCAGTTTAGGAATCAAAATAATTCATTTCTTAATTTCTACCAACCATCTATTAACTTTGTCATCTTTAGCCTGATGTTTTATCATCCAAAGTTGGTTAATATTATTGATCTTGGAATATATGTATCACTCTTCTCTGGTTTCTTGGCAAAGCAATCAGCAGGGGCCATCATTGCCAATTAATCCTTTGTGTATCCACACTGTTGCATCCAGACAAGTGTCCTCATCATTCTCTAAGCAGAACTCCTCCTGTGCTCCCAATCTTCCCCCTATAATGTCCTCCACTTCCCACTTCCTTGTCTTCTACCTCTGTTTATTGGAGTATATATTCAGATATAACTCGGGTTTCAGGTGGAAAAAATAGGGAAATTTATCAGTATTTTGACATGGAGTATACTCAATCATCTCTGGCCCAAACTAGATTGTTAACTACTAGAGGATTGAGACTTCTCTAAATATCCAGGGACTAGAATGGTGCTACCTTATAATTATTGTTTCAGATGCTTGAATTTATTAAGTAAATAAATAAACGATAGGACATGGCACATTCTTCCCTCACCGCACTCAGTGGAAATATGACCACCGATAATACATATTCTCAATGTTCGGGATAAATGAATTTATTTTTCTTGCATTTTCTCCGTGGCATAGGCAAAAATCTGATAAGTAATCTTGGGGTGTACTCCTTCACTGTAAGTAGTTTCTACTACCAGCAGTTGTGAGTTTTGTGAATGGGCACATCAAGTTGACTTGTCTGTTCCTGGAGCTGCAGATGGGTAACATCTCAGAAGAAAATGATTCATTCGGACACCTTACAGACCACACCAAAAATAATTAGCTTTCATAGCTCCGAAGAAGATCACGGTTGAAGGGATTTCTCCATGTCTGACCTTAGAATTACTTTTATGCAAGCACTGAATTCCAAAAAGAAGCTATAATGACTGACTTTTATCAACCTCGATGTTCTGCTATATTTTAATAAAGTCCTTATTATTGATTAAATTATTTTCTTTCTCTTTTAAAGGTCAAAATAATGTGAACATACAGGGAAGCCCGTATCACTTGATAGTGGTGGCAATCATAGAGGTAGAAAGACAGACACCTGGGAGAAAGAGAATATCTCATCTACTTAACAGCCCCACAAGAGATACTATGCAGTTAGTCTCAGGATGCTTTGTACATGATTGAACCCTTTATAGGCTAGCGATTGTAAGAATCGGTATCAAAAATTTTTAGTCTCTATGTTCATTTTATCTTGACAGGAAATACAAGATTTCTGGCTCAGAGAATAGACTTATTAATGTCCTAGGTAGTCAAAGCATCTCATATAACTTTGGTGCCTCCAGAATGCAACTGCTCGTGATGTAATGTTGACCAGAAGCCTTACCAAGAACATAAACACATATTTTATATGTTAAATGTTGGAACTTCCAAATGTTCATGGTAGAGTGGAATTCAAAATAAGACTTTCCCCCCCAATAAAATGTCTGAAGCTCCCGTAAATAAATTATATGTGGTACTCATATTATGAAAGTGTATTTTCCATTCTATAAAGAGATGTCAGAAAACGTGCAAGAATTTTGTATTACTGATGTAATGGGGGTGATGTCTTCTCCAATTTCCTTTCCATTTTTAATAATGATTTTTACTCTGCATTCATTCATTTAAAATGATGGGCAATCTCAGATACAAATTTCAATCTACAGTGTATATCATGGGATTTCCCCTTCTTGCTCTCCTTTTCTCTCTCTTTTGGTCATGCCAAGACTTTTTCCGCTCTTTGGGATCACTTCAGCACCACTAGTGGCACTTTATATGGGTCTCATGGTAGTATTCAAAGTTTACAGTATTACAGCAGATATGACAAAGAATATGGCATAACTGTGAGGAATCACTGTTTCCTGGAATACCAATTTATTATAGAGAGAATCTGCTCACGTGGAGCTGATAAGCATAACAAGGCATTAAAAGATCCACATATAAGAGAATCCACAAAGTTCAAACCACAGTTGTTAAAGTATCAACAGTACTTATAACAATAATCACACCGTTCCTCAGGATCCATGTTCTCTCTCATGGTTAGCAATGAGGGCTGATGGACTTTACATACCACAAGAAAGGAATCCTAATATTCTGAAAACTTACAAGACTTGGTGCTCAATTTCCCCCCTCTATGCCACACCTCTCCACAAATGGATGAGAAATCTTTCCTCTTTCATGTAAACAGATCCTCTCCAAGGAAGGCAACCGTGAGGTTAACAACATTTTGCAATTTTACGTAAATGACTCCTGTTTTTATCAATCTTTGAAATGTAAACTTATGGCCTGAAAAAGCCTATAATTCTTTATGCAAAGTATTCTGCCTTCTCAGTGTTGTTATGCAGGTTGTCAAAAATATTTCCTTACACAGTTCTGCCCAGGCAGCACAAGAGAATATTTTCTGTGAACTATCTTGTTTCTAAAACAAATATTCTTCAAGAATGCAGATATGCTCTGCCTTCTCCGCATTAGATACCCAAGAAAACATGTCTTAAGAAGGGCTTTATGATCCATGGAAACATGTCACGGACATATTTTTAGCCTGATAGAAACTTTTAATGTGAAAGTAGAGATGAGGGTAGAGTAGATATATTCTGCTAATTTTATCTCTTTGCAATATAAACCTGAAGCAACATAGAAAAATGAGTACATCTTCTTAAATACACTGATTATGTATTTGGCTATTATCTGCTAGGCCAGCAGTTCAAAACCAGCAGTTGCTCCATGAGAATGAGATGGGGCTTTCTATTCCGCTTAAGAATTACCCTCTCAGGAACTCACAGGAGCAGGTCTGCCCTGACCTATAGGCTGGCTATAAGTTGACATTAACTTGATGGCAATGAGATTTGGGTTTTTTCCCTGAAAAGCAAAGAGAATTGAAAAGAAAATATGTGACCTAGCAGATAGTAGCCAAATATATAATCAGTATATTTCAAAAGAGTTGCTTATTTTCCTATACTGCTGTGATACCACAATGTTGGCAACTCTAAAAGTGTGTGACACTTCTTGGTAACTTCATGAGCAACAACCACCATTATCTTTGATGGTCCCAGCAGAATATTGGAGGGTCCCGAAGATTTTGTTTAGTAGGGCCAGCACTAGTATCCCCGAATGTATGGGTAGCCAAGCTGTATCAACTCTGGGCCAACTGAGCAAGTAGTCAAATAATCTGCATTATATGAACACGAATGTGGCATTAGGCTTGGAGGAAGACTTATTAACAAACCTGTGGTATGTCGATGACACAACCTTGCATGGGAAAAATGAGGAGGACTTGAATCTTTGTAGATGGAGAAGCCAAGGCTTTCCTCTTGTTTATATCCATTGTCCATGAAGCAATCCAGAAATCAACTGATTTACTAGATCAGGTAGCTCTGCTGCAGGAGAGCTCTTTAATGTGTTGAAGAGCAATGGTGCCATTTTGGGTGTGCCTGACCCAAGCCATGATATGCTTGTGAAATTTAGACATTGAATATGAAAGACCAAAGAAAAATCACTGCATGTGAACTAGCGTGTTGATAAAGACTGACGGTACCATGGACTGCCAACAGAACAAAACTAACCTGTCTTGAAAAAAGTACAGCTAGAATACTCTTGATCGGCAAGGTGATCAAAACTTCATCTCCTTTCTGTTAGACATGTTGTCAGGAGAGGCTGGGACCTGACATGATGCTTGGTAAAATTAGTGGGTCACCACAAAAAGAGAAGGCGCTAGACAAGCTGGATTGACACTGTGACTGAAACCTTACTAAAACTTAAGAACAATCGTGGCTCAATTGAGCTCATATTTAAGAAACATTTTGATGATGGCACAGGTCTGAACAATGTTTTGCTCTGTTATACACATGATCCCTATGAGTCAGAACAGACTCACTGCCACCTCACAAGAACAGGTGTTTGGATGATAGATTGACAGAATCATTGCATGATAGGACACCAATTCAATATCTAAAGTGTTCATTACATATATATATACATATATATACTGATTTTCCATGATAGAAAGTTGGAAATATAAAGACTAATTTCAAAAAACTTTAGAATACTAAGACATCGTAACAAGAAGAATGCAAATAATCAAATAAAATGGGCAAAAGCATGAATGGATAACTTATTAAAGATGATATCCCGGTGGCCAACATCATGTAAAAATTCCTCAAAAAATCCTCATGTTCATTAGCTATAAGAGAAATATGAATTTAAAAAAGAAATCACCTCACAAACTCAGAAAAATTTAAATAAATATGATGGTTTACATCCAATATGGATTTTCTCCCAAGCCATGTATTAATTTATTTTTACAAAACAACCTATCATCTTTAAAGTGCTTTCTATTACACTTAAGACATTTGTCAAATTGGAGATTCCCTTCTTGGAGACATTTTTCTTTTTTTCTTTTAAATCATTTTATTGGGGTTCATACAACTCTTCTCAAAAGCCATATACCCATATACCCATATACCCAACTACCCATTGTGTCAATGACATATGCACATTTGTTGCCATCTTCATTCTCAAAATATTTTTTTCTACTTGAGCTCTTGGTATCAGTTCCTCATTTCCCACCCTCTGTAATCCTTCCCTCACAAACCCTTGATAATTTATAAATTATTATTATTTTGTCATGTCTTATAATGTCCAGTGCCGTGGGGAAAATTTTCAAACTCATTTGGATGGCTGACACCACTTCCCTCATTTTTCCCTTCACCTCTCCTATGTCATCTCATTGTCTTTCTGTCTCTCTGCAATTGCTGAAACAAAAAAGAAATCATGGCGAGTGAGGTCACAACATCTGATTAAGGTGGATGGGACAAGAGAAGCAGGATTTTTTTTTTTTGCCATAAACTGGTGCACTGAAATGACTGCATAAACAGGCATGTTGTCATGGTGGCAAAACCTGTTCCCCTTTTGTCACAATTGAGGCTTTTTTTTTTTTGTCACACACTATTATGCAATCTTTTCAAAGGCTCTAAATAGAAAGCTTGATTAACAGTCTGACATGATGGAACAAACTCCAAATGCACTATCTTCCTCACATTAAAATAAATAAATACATATATGCATACATACATAAAAACAAGAGCATCGTTTTTTTAAATATAGATTTTATTGGGAGCTCTTACAACATTTAGTACATCGATTGTATTAAGCATATTTGTACACATGTTGCCACATTCATCTACATTATATTTTGATCTTTGATTTCACCTGACAAGCTTTCTGTGGGTGAGATGATGATGGCATCTTCTAGTGGCTTTACTGATGTTTGTTTTTAGAGTGGTAAAAGTAGCACCATGTCGCCTCACCAGTAACAAACTAGGAAAACACTCTGGATCACTTAGTAGCTGTTCTTTCAAAGCATGGCATGTTTTGATGCTCTTTTCCCTGGTCAGAACCCGAGTGTGGTAGTTATAAAATCTGTTGTTAACTTGTGACTTAAGAGAGAAGGCATGGCATTTAGCCAGCAATCACATAGTTTGATGACTTCAATTAGAGCTGCTAAGGAGATAAATAGCTCATTGGAGGCAGAGCACGCTCACTCAGTCCCTGTGAGACATTCCTATTGACAAAACACCTGCCCTGGAGCTCAATGAGCTAATAAGGAGACCCACATCAGTACTGAGATGCTTTCACCACCACTAGATCCACAAGACTTTCCATCCACTGGCCTGTGGTCTTCCTGCATGAGTCTGAAGAGGAATTTATAGATAGGTGCCGGAAATCTGGGCTAATCCTGGACTAAAGTACTTGATCTGGACTGGCCTGGGATGTTTTCTGAATCTACAATTAGGGTTTATGTAAAGCTCTTTCTTCAATGCATGAGTGTCTATGAATTTTGTTTCTCTAGTCTACCAGGACTCACACAGCAAAGCACAAATTTCACAGGAACCATGCTCATTCCCATTTCTTCCATTGTGACCCAATGAATCAAGTTCCAAGACAGTCCAGATACCTTCCTCATCTCTTCAATGTTCCAATGCCAGTCTTCAAGAACAAGTGCCCAGATTTTTATTGACATTTTCACCCATCTGGGAAATTGATGGATGTCCAGAAAGATACTTGTCATCAATTGACTTTTCACCATTTTGAAATGAGAAAACCATGTGTACGAATAAGTTTTTCCTATTGCATTTCTTGTAAGCTGTGTTCAACACCATGACAGCTTCTGTGGCATCCTTTCCCCAAAAAGAAGCAAAATTTCAAAGCTGCCTGCTGTTCTCTGAAATCATGCATCACACAAAAAAACAAGGTCTGAGGGAAACTTGCTCGTGTGAACAAAATTCAGTTACTAGAGAGACCCTTCCCAAGGTGACACTACCGGGTGCACTAACTCAAAGTGAGTTGCTTGATGCTTGCCTCCGGGCAAAAATGCATACTATGAAAGCTGTGGTCAGAGGAGCAGTTTCCCATTGCATGGGTGTGTGCCCTCTCTTGTGTGTGTGCATAGCCATAGAAACTTTACAACAAAGAGACAAACCAATAATAAAATAGACAAAGGACTTTAAAAACATTTCATCTAAAAGGACATTCAAATGACCCTAAACACATGAAAATATGCTCAGTGTTATTAGTCACTGTATTCAAAACAGACAAAGAAGCAAACAAACGCCACTGCCATTGAGTTGATTCCAATACATAGGATACTGTAAGACAGAGTAGAACTGGTCCTTTGAGTTTCCAAAGCTGCAGATCTTTATGAAAGCAGATGGCATCATCTTTCTTTCAAGACATTTTTGGAGTTTGAACCCTTGATCTTGTAGTATGTAGTTCGATGTGTTACTTCCTCCACCATCAGTGCCCTTCAAGAAATGCAAATTAAAACCAGAATGAGATATAATTCCACTCACACTAAGGAGGCTTTGATTTTTACATATGAAAATGAGGAAATCTTAAACTGTTATCTACTGAAATAATGCAAAATTGTAATGCCACTTTGAGAAAAAAAAGTGGTGATGTCTCAAAGACCAAAAACTATAACTATTATAAAATCCAAATCAAGTCCATTTCAATGGCGTCAACTTCACCTCATTAAATACACTGCTAAAAATGTGCCCCTTACTCTCACTTTCTGTGTCACTCATTCTGTGGTTTATCAGACTATCCCGGCTTTCAAAGTCTGTATTTATCATTTGCTTATCTTACTTGCATCCATCTGTTTTTAGGTACCATCTATCCATGTGCCCACATGTCCATTTACCAAGGCACTTCACCTGTTAATCTATCTGTTGACTTTTTTTTATCAACCAATAGATATTTGTTTTTCTTTATATCTAGGCATATGCATATATTCTGCTCCTTAATACAATTTTAACCACTTGAAATCTGTGATCATTCTATCATTTCCTCCAGACTTAATTAGAGTTGCAGCTCAAAAATGTTGATATTAATATTAATGATACCATAACTGCCAGATTTTTTTTCTGGAGGTTTGTACCCTTTTAAAAATGGCATGCTTAATGATGAAGTTTATAATCTTTTAAATTATGTGCAATAATTTGTAGCAAGTGTTTTTACTACATCTTAATCCAATATAAGTATTTAGACTTTTCCAGTACCAAATTAAACTGTATTTATCAAGCTAGGTTTTGACAAACATGGCATGATAAGTAAGGCATCATGCTTAAGTTTTTCATTTCTAAGTTACAGAAATAAATATGTCATCTTTCCCTTTTAACTTATAAAGAATTTGTGATTATTTTTAAGATGTTTATTTTAAAATATAAGAAAACCTTCAAAGCCAGCATTTCCCCCCTCCTTGGGTCTAGACAAGAGCAGATGGCTGTTCCCTCTCTCTCCTCGGGTACGCCTCATGAATGAAGCGTGCACGGTTTTTTCTTCCTCTCCCTCTTCTTTTTCTAGGTAGTCATTTTCATTTTTCATCAAACAATTCAGCTCATGGGTTATGTATGGCCGTCTGGAACTTGAATTTGATTTTGATGTTTAAAATTTACATTATAATTTTCCAAACTTGAATTTATAAAAATGGCAGCTTTTAGGAACTCCCACAGAGGGAACAGATGACTGACTCTGACGAAAAAAAGTCCAAGGATAAATGCATGATAAAAGAATGAGAAGTAGTTGGTGGTTATGTGGAGGGTTAGAATCAGTTGACAAATACTCACAAGGAAATAAGGAATAAACGAAACGGGGTGACTTGATTTTGCTCCTGCCTTCCAATGCTGAATCTCTTCCAAGTTGCTTGAGAGTAATCAGAAGAGAGTTCAGTTAAAGTCACTCCACTAAATAACATATTTAAATGCTGTCTCTACCCATCCTCTCTCAAATTTTAATAAGCATTTGAAGGCACTTTATTGAAGGGTTAAGTTTAGTTAATCAACTAATATAAAGTTAATGAATTAAAGTGAAGTGAATTTGAGGTATAAGGGAAATAATTTTACAAGAATATTGGATTAAACTGTGAGGCTTTGGGGGAAATGAGTATATCATTTGAACCAGAAGAGCTAGGTTTTGATCATTTAGTTTGACCAGGAACCAGTGACATGTTTTTGTTTGGATTTTTAGTTGTTCAAAATTTCTCATCAATGTGGAAGGGTTATAAAAGAACACAATATTTTGCACTGGCCTTCCTGACAATGAAAATAAAAAATAAAATTTTACAGAGCATTTATTTTATCTGTTCTTATGTGCCAATTTCACAGGGAATTTATTATTAAAACTGCAACACAATCATGAAGATAAGAAAACCCCTAGCAAAGAGAAGGACATCAACAAGAGGAAGCTCAGTTTAATTAAAGTGCACCAACATCACAGTTTTCAGAGATTCAGTACTAATTGATATGCAATTTTAAGCTTATTTCGTCATCTGCCACTAGGCCTGATTTTGAAATTTGTGGTGAATCACAATTGTGCCTCCAGGTTTTATCTGAAAGAGACAAATGGCTCCTCCACTTGTGGTGAGCACAGAGGTGAAACACATAGTCATGAAGACCACTCTTATATGACCCACTTATGATCTTTATGTGCCAGGAACCATGGAAAACATCACATGCATCCCATTTTGGTGTGTCTTCAGGGCTAGGACTATTGTCTATTTTACTTGCTACTTTATTTGTAGTACTTATAGCATGGTCTAGATCAGCGGTTCTCAACCTATGGGTCAGGACCCTTTTGGGAGGGGTGCTAAAGACCCTGTCACAGGGGTCACTTAAGACCATTGAAAAACACATATTTCCGATGGTCTTAGGAACTGAGACACTGCTTCTCTATCCATCTCCAGATGGGCCCACCCACATGCAGATATGCCCACCTATGAGTACCTTGTATGAAAACTATTACCTATGCTACTCCATATACAAAATTTCCCTTATTTGTCATTACAAATAAACATTTTATAATATATAATTGCATCCTGTTTTTGTGATGAATCACTACGCTTTGATTATGTTTAATGTGTAACACTGAAAATACATCCTGTGTGTCAGATATTTACATGACAATTCATTACAATAGCAAAATTAAAATTTGGAGTAGCACCACAACATGAGGAACTATATTAAAGGGTCATGGCATTAGGAAGGCTGAGAACTACTGGTCTAGATTTATCTATGCACTTGCTTAATAAATTTGTTGAATGAATTTTTCCTCAACTCTGGGTCAACACTTGCAGGGTGGTTATTAATATTTTTCTTTAATACTTGAGTAAACAGAGGCTCTTCCTGCTTAAATAGCCATGCAAAATCAAATCTGTGATTCAATTTGCACAATATCAAATATCAATACTCAATTACATCTCTATCTGATTCTAGTATGTATGCCAGAAAAGTACACCATACAGAGTTTGTTACAATTGAGCAGAAAATTTTAAGAGATTTTGATAGCAGATATTCTTACTTTTATTTATGAGAAACAATCACAAATAATATCAAATTTTAGTGACTTAGAATTGCAAAAATTTATTAACTGATATCTTCTATGGATCAGGAATATGGACCTGATATTGTTTGATGCCATTGCTTGATGTCAAGAACTGGTTAGGACTGCTGTCATTTCAAGCGCAGGATTCCTTGCCCAGCTCATGTCAGTGCCTGCTAAAAGGCCTTTGATTTTAGTAGGCTCTCTCAGGCCACATTTCCTTGTGCCTTCTTATAGAAGATGCCCCCCTCACGTTGTTGTTATGCAGACCTTTCCTTACAGGAGCTCAGAATGTGGCAACTGACTAATTTCAATAAGCAACCTGGAAACCAGGACAAGTCAAGCAAGATGAATGTATCATCTGGGCAACTTAATCTCCAAAGCGATAGCCCATCCAAGTTGAAATAGTCTCTTGCTTAGAAGTGAGTTAGAATGTTCATCCAACATCAAGTGAAGACATTACCTAAGACCAGGAATAGTCACTAGTGTGATCTCTGAGCCCTATATCACAGGTTCCTTACCACGCATAATTATAAGAACCAAGAAACAGAACAAGAAAAAGAATATATGGACGACGAATAGCAATGTCACCTTGGTGACTGACAGGCTACTGATTCTAATCCACCTGTAGTGCCATAATAGAAACATCTAGTCATTTGTTCTTGTAAGATGATGACCAAGGAAAACTTATGGAACAGATTTCATCTGAAACACATGGGATGATGATGAGTCAGAATCAACTTGATGGTAATGAGTTGTGATGTTTTAGTTCTTACCACTCATTTGACTTTTTTTATCCCCTCTAGAGATCAGGCCATTTATTATCTTTTTTTTGCCCTTCATCCATAAGTGAAACACTCCAAAGGGTGAGTGGGCTGCTTGAACCAACCATAGATGGTCACCTCTCTGTCTGTAGATGTAGAAAATAGAAAGTACAATCATAAATCTTTCCCCCCGTTCAGAGGTAAAGCTCTAACCCAGACAGCCCTGAGTGTATTTGGAGCTTAGGATTCCTGAGAGTCCCTTTAGACCAATCCTAGAATGTTCACTTGTAACTTGGCTAAGGACTCATAAAATACTTTAGCAAATTATTGAGCCAATGTTGAATGGCAGGCAGAAAAATAAGAGCCTTGGTAAGTGAAATGTGATACTATTCATGTTGCCCCTACAAAAGACAAGAGGCAATTAGTCTGTTCACTTCATGACAAGGGCTTAATTGTTAAAAAATAATGATTAGACGGTCTCTGCCCAAAAGGGGCTCATATGTGCCCCTATACAAAAATGTCAACAAACATCCTAATATTGTGTAGTAATTTCATATCAGTGTATATTTGATTGAGACATAATAAAAATTATAAAGCATAAAACTAAAATCTTTGTATTACCTGTAGCCTAGGAAAGGCTTCACCGTGGCACTGGAAATTCATCTTGCTTGGGCCACAGCAAATGAAATACAAGGATATTTCTGTGTGAGAGAAATATTCCTGGTATGAGGTTGGAAAAACTATGCCATAGTTGGTGACATAGTATTAGTGTAGTCTGATGAAAACAATTACGTATATTTAAGAAGAGAGAACACTAAACCAGGTGGAAGTAAAGAAAGGAGAAGAGACCTAGTGGAAATGCAGGCTGGTAAAAATGCATACTTAATTTTTGCATCTTGAGTTAAGAAGTTTAAGTTCCCTCTGTATTGGAGGGAGTCACTGAAGGATTGTGAGCTGGGACATTCAAAGTTATTTAGATGACAGTGAAGCTGCCTGGCTGTTCACATGGACTACTGCTTATTAACCTTGGCTTTTGCTCTGTGCCTGTCAGCAGTCCTATTTGCATGTTTCACCCATTTTACTGACTCACCTGGTGTCTGAAACTTCACCTCTGAAGTCTCCCAGGAGGCTCCAGTCCAGAACTTCTTCACCCCTGGTTTAGGATCTCGATAAACTCACAAATGATGTGACTTTGATTTTTATATGCATACTTAACTCTGATTTCATTACTGCTGGAATGTCATCCTGTTGTAGCCTAGTGTGCACTCTGCATACAAAAGTATAGCTAGACTTTAAAACATTTCCAACTCTGATCACCCTTGTAGGACAGAGCTATTAAGAATGATCCTGTAATTCTAATAAATAACAGTAAAATAGTGCCTAGATTTTTGGATACAATACAGAAAGAAGAAAGAAGCTTCTATTTTTACATTCCTGTATCAGAAGCTCTGTTAATATATAATGTGCGAATCACAAAGGCAAGGCTGTGTTTTGTCCTAATTAGTGAGAAGCAGAAGCAGCGTCATGTTGGAATTAGTTTGAGATTTTCTATCTCAGCATTCTTTTGGAATATTTAACTTTTCAGACACTAGCAAGGTGTTTGAAGAATTCATGGTTAAAAATCATATCTTCAAATTTGTTAAGATGGGGCTCATTGTTGATATTTCTGTCTTTGGTTAAACCACTCTTAAAATAGGAAAAACAAAACAAAACAATAAAGAGGACACCAACATGGAGAACAAGGGGAGGTTGGCTAAACAGTTATTGCAGTTGTTCAAGACTTTGGTAAATGCCTTTTAAATATACTTTAAAACAGGGTATGAAGAAATATATTCTTATGGGTCATGCTTAGAAAAATCGCTGTCTCATTCATTACAGTGAATATACTCAATTGAATCAGTTCGTATGAGAGATTTTACATGCCTGGTAAAGTTCAGGGCAGGAAACGAGAGGAAAACCCACAGCAAGATGGATTGGACCGAAGCTGCAGCAATGGTCTCAGCATGAGAACAGGCTTGAGGACGGTGCTGGGCTGGCAGACTGTGTTTTGTTCTGTTCCACGCAGGGCTGCTGTGAGTTGAACAAAGGACAACATAAAAAGATGCTTTAAGAAAATTGGCAACTATATCAGTGAGAGAAGGCCAGGAGAGTGGAATTGAAAGATCATTTGCTTGTTACTTTGTTTCTTGGGTGTTTGTTTGTTTTACCATTATGACAATGAACGAGTCCCTCTTCCAGATTAGCAAGAGCCATCCAGAGAGAATTTCCTTGGAAACATTCCCCATCCACCCTCTGAGTTCTCTGTTCCCCCAATTCAGGGGAAATTGTAAAGGAACACAACTTGAGTTACTCTAGGATGCTAAGACTGCTGTTTTGAAATTGTACAAGTAAAAAAAGTACTTGATAATTTGAAGAAGGGTTAGAGAAATGCGAACGTATTCAGACCTTTTAGACCTAAATGGAGAGTTTATGGAGAAACAGCAGCTTTACATTTTGGAATTTTTTTTCTATAAAGTTTCTGTGCTTTTATAGATACACTTTTTTACTTGGCAGATAAGGTTTTATATATTGTTTCAGAATAGGTTTGATGAAAATATATAAAGAGGATTCAAAATTACATGAAAAAAAAATCCATTATCAGGCTGAGCCCCAGTGGTGTAGTGGTTGTGGGACTGTGGCCCACTGGATTGGAGGTTCAAATCCAGCAGCAAGGCTGGGCCTCCTACTCCCACCACCAGAGGGCAGTGATGCCCCAAAACAAAAAAAAAATCCATTATCTTTTCATTCATTTTTTTCTATGACCCTTTGAAGTCTCCACAAGCACTCTTTTGAATTTTGTAGATCCTCATACCTATTTATTTTCTGTTTACATTTTCAACTCAACAGTTTGACATCATGAGTTTTTAAGACATTCGTCATCCCTGAATCCAGTTTGTCCCATGAGATATGATGTTCATGGGCTTGGAGTAAGCTGCTCTTTCTGTTGGACGAGTTAGAATTGGACTGAGTTCTTGACTGAAGACCGGGTTGTATTCAAGCTTGTTATTCCCTGGTTATGAATTCTTAGAATGTAGAACAGAACAAGAGGTCGCTTTATCTTCAGATTCCAATGAATAGTTACTCAGTGCTTCAAATTAGTATTTCTCTACCAGCTAGTATTTGACAGGTCTCTAGGAAGGGACCACTAGAAAAAGATTTGATAGCTTGTGTCACTAAAAATGTGCGGCCTTGGATCCCTGCAAGAGTCGTTCTGCTCCCTTCTGAGGGGAATTCTGAGTTGAATCTACTAAGTCACGTGATTTTTGTTGTTGCTGTTGCTGTTGTTGTTATTATTGTTTAGATTATGACCCACTTCATGGAGTAAATGCAACTTTACCCCTGGAATTTCTTCTTAGTGCGGAGAAAATTATTTGTGTGTATATATATATATATATATATATATATATTCAGGAGAAGGGTTTTCTTTTATCTACATGGTTCTCAAGATTACTTTCATTAGAATATTGTGGGGCAGAGCAGTCTGTCCATCTCAGTAGCTAAAACATAGCTCTTTTCGTGATTTCTATTTTTCTATTCATTAGTGAGGTAGAATATTTTATCATGTATTCAAAAGTAATTTGAGATCATTCTCTGTGAATTGTCTATTATAATCCTTTGACTCTATTTCTATTTTCCTATTGATATGTGTACATGTTAATCCAATGAGTGTTTTCTCTTATTGAGTTACAGAATTATTTATCATAAATGTGTGTAATGATCTGTTATCAGTTATACATTTAGAACAATTAGCTTTTTTAACTAAGTATTCCTTAATGATATATACATTTGTAATATTTTTAATAATTGTAGTTATGGAGTTAGAGACCATGTAGAATGAAATTGCTATTAGTCAGCATTTACTACGTTAGAAAAAAATGAAATTTGTAATTTCATTTAAGAATGGTACTCATCCTAAAATGCAAGTATTTTCTTTTTTTTTTTGCCCCCAACCCAAAATGCAAGTATTTTCAAAATAATTTCCTTGTTCTGGAAGCCAATTTCAATGATCTGCATTATTTGACCATGTAAATAGTTCATTTCTAGCATCTATAGATACATAAAATGACCAGATTTAATGCACTGTCATTGAAAACTATGCTTATATTTGATTCATATTTGTAGCAAGGATCTCCAGTATCCCCTAATTTTTAAAATCTGAAAGTAGAGTTCAAAAGACCACCAGCAAACTTCAACTGAAACAGTGAACCAATAATAGTAATTCACCCATCAAACCTAACTTACTGCTGTTTGCCTCAGTCTGGATAATTTCTGTAGGTTGAAGATCATTCCACTGAAGTTCCTATTTTCTTCTATCCCTCTCCCTACTTTTTAAAAAACAATATTTGGTTTTCCTGGCAGAAAACCACATTTTTCTAGGAATGTTTTATCTTCACTACTCTGACCCCATAGAGTGGAGTAATTTAGCAGAGTATCTTCCACTAGGGATTAAAATAGCTATTAAAGTATCCACATAGGATGAAGATGAGCATAAAGATCTATCAAGCATGAAAGTTCAGAAATGGAAATAGATGAGTGATGTTTCTATTTTATGGTCCTTGTAAATAAAAGGAATAGTGCATTTGGCTTTCCTTTGCCACATGAACTGATGGTTTCAAGGTAATGGCTGAGAAAATTGAATTATGATTTTTGAGAATCAGTGAATCTGCAGTATTTTTTAAAGTAGTCAGTGTAACCATTTCAGCACTTCCACTGAATTTACTTTCCACTGAATTTACTTTCCTGCAGCAGTTGTACAGGTGTTCCTGTGAAAGCAACGCAGAATTCTCTCATTTTAGAGAATGCTATGTGTATATCCTTTTCCTTTCAAGGAGACCTGAGTAATCAGACAAATGTAATTCCTATTTGAATCTGGCTGTCTCCTTTCCCCCAAAGCCTTTCTCCTAGAACCTGTATCTTCCATGCCCCAGTTGACCACGTTGGTCCATCCGGGTCCCGCCACAGCCATTTTTCTCTGTGTCAATTCTTGCCTTCCTGACAACAATGAGACGCTGTAGTCCTGTTACCAACAGTGAACTAGGAGGCTGGAAAGTACAAGGTCTGACATTCACCATCCAGGGTGTTAGCACCTCAGCGCCAAGTAGCTTATCATTTTATCTTGATAGGAACTTTGCAATGTTTTCAAGTGATTCTCTGAGTTAAAAAGAAATCTTGACTTAAGTGTTGTAGCTAGTAACTAGCAGAGGTAGACCTGAACTTAAGCTGAAACAATATAAAAGAGGTAGTATTGAATATCATGTTACATGATTTGGGAGAGATTTCCAAAACTTTCTCAATTGGAGGTCATAACTATGGATGGAACAATTACTTCTCCTGGAGCAGATTCACGACAAAACAACAACAACAACAAACATTTCATTTGATCTTTCCCAAAGTGTCAGTGGTCTATCTACTCTGTCATTAGAATATAGGAGTGCTGATAGGGTCTGCCATTTTACCCAAGGACTGCAATGAGAGTTTGTGAAATAAAGATGGTTTAATCCGCTGCTTTTTGCTTTGCTTAATACAGTGATGCCACGCTTTGCTGAACAAGTAGAGGTTGCCATTGAAGCCTTGAGTGCCAATGTCCCTCAACCGTTTGAGGAGAATGAATTCATCGATGCTTCTCGCCTGGTATATGATGGTGTTCGGGACATCAGGAAGGCGGTGCTAATGATAAGGGTATGTAAGACCTCTGTAGCTGGAAATTTATCAGAATTTCTATCAGGGACCCGAGTTGTTTGTTTTTTTTTTAAATTTTAATTACTTATTTTAAAGGGGTGTGCATTCGGTTTTCAATTAGTTAGAAAAGATAGGTTCTTTTACTTTAAAAAGAACGCAGGAGTCCATGCAGGACCAAATTTGGAGAGAATGCCCTGCAGAACAATGTCCTGCCTCCCTCCACAGACATTGTTCCTGACATGTGACTGCTAATTTGATGTTTCCCCTGCGAGTCTCCATTGGACCCCTTTGCCAAGGTCATCTACCTATAAGAACCCAAAAATCATAGATGGAAGAATATACTGACACTATGCAGCTTTGTAGGTTATTTTTATTATTACCAGTCAATAGAAAAGTGATTCATATCAATATTCATTTTGTAAAAAAATAAAAGAATATAGATAAAAGTAGATACTCTTAGAACAAACTAAAAGCTACCTCCACATCGCTATCTTTCTATCCTCAAAGTCTATTTTTCATATAAATTTAAACTTTCCAGGCCATTGACAAAGTAAATATATGGAGACCTTAGTCTACCCCAAAACCAAACTCACTGTTATAGCGTATGTGTTGGGCTGCTAACCAGGGGATTAGCAGTTCAGAATCACCAGCCACTCTTAGGGAGAAGGAAGTGAATTTCTACTCCTAGAAAGATTCACAGTCTTGGAAGCCCTCAGAAGGAGTTCAGCCCTGTATATAGGGTGACCATGAGTCATGAGACACCAATCAAGAAAATATTTTTTTTCAATTTTAACTTCATATAATATCATTTGGAACTCACTTTTTCCCATCTGCAATAAGCTTTCATTTGTCTCTGGTAAGACATCGCTTTCTTCATTGCACCTAACTACTATATAGCATCTCATCATAAGATAAAAATATCCTCTTTACCTATCATTAGTCTAACATAATTTTCAAGCAACTTTTTTAGCCCCTGAACTATTTCTTTAAATAACTGCATGTGCAGAAGCATGATTTATGACATGTTCATTTATGTAAAACTTTGATGAGAACAGTGATGAGGCCTCTGTGGTGCTAGTCCAGTAGACATATATAAGCTCTACTTGTAAATTAAAATTTTGTAGTTGACACGTTTAAAAAAATAATATCAGGACATTAAAGTAAGCTTCATAACATGCTTCATTTAATTGAGAGTTTTCCAAAATGGGTGCTAACATCCCTGGGACACTGAAACAATTCAGAGTGGTTGCAAAAGCAGATGCCTACACTTTATCCTGGAGAATGGGCTATCTGGATATGGGCGAGGGCACACATATTTGTAATTGTTTGGGGATCACTGAGCATTTTTCCCCTCTGAAAAATGGGTAACAGACAACTCAATTTATGAACATAAAACTTAGTAAAATGTTCACATTGTTATAATTTTAACAAAAGGCAGTGGCCACATTTCAAGTTCTCAGTAGACACACATAGCTGGTGGCCACCCTCTGTGTTGTTAACAACCCCAGACAGTTTCATCTCCATTCTGAACCTCATCCTAATATGAAGACATCCAAGATCACACTCAGGCTTCTCTGTAAAACCAGGAGGTATCTCTCTACGGAGCACACTTTGAAAGCTCACCTCTCAGAATTTTCGTTGACGATATACAGGCAGCCCTTGGGCTACAGTCATCTGATTTATGGACAACACTTTTCTACCTTTTATTGTAATACAAATTTGCTCTCAATTTGAAACTATTGAACAAATTCCTAGTTAAACCTTGCTCCCTGACCTCTAAGTGATTTTAATCTATTGCTATCCTCGAGGCAGAGGAGAACGGCTCCAGAGGGTCTGTAAGACTGTAGTCCTTTCAGGAAGCAGACTGCCTCTTCTTTCTGTCTCTGGACTGCTGGTGGTTTCAGTTACAGACCTCATGGTTAATAGGTGGCTGCTGTAGCCTGTGTAACAGCAGGGCTCCTGGACAAAACCCTCTTGCCAACACATTCTTCGTCATAATGATTCTCATTCGCTACACATGCAGTTTTTCAGTCATTGAAAAGACGTTGAAACTTTGCTTGCACTAAAATTCACTGGGACTTATAGAGCCTCCACAGGGCTGAGTGACATGTACCCAAGGGTTTTGAAATTGTAAGTCTTCATGGGGACAGATTTTACAAGGAATAGTCGGTGAGTTTAAAATACAGCAGTCTCGATGCTTAACCCACTGAACCACCAGGCACATATTACCCTTACTATTATGCCTTAATGCTGATTAGTAGTGATGGTATAATAGGTTTCAGAAACCATAGGTCTTTTAGAGGCAGATAGTTTTGTGTTTCACCTCCTGTGGTGCAACATAGGCTTTGAACCGTGGACCTTGTAGTTAGCAGCCCAATATGTACCTCATTGTCCCTGTAGGACTCCTCTAAAGTTAAATGAGAACCCTAAACACTTATTCTAATTGAACTACACATTCTTAAAGGCATAGTTAGGATCTCTTTCAGAATCTGAGGACTGCCTGTTCAACACAACCACTGCCCCCACCTGGAAAGAATCCCACCCCAAACAGTTGCAACTGACTAACTAACTGCCTGGGCTCCTTCAAGCCTTTCTGGATATTATCTGTGACAGGCTGTTCATTCCATGATCAATGTATTTATAGCTTCTTTCACAATTCCTATGTGGTGTTAATTCTCCTTGAATCTGGGCACAATCCTTATTTTTGTTCTTGGTCCTCTTCGAAGTTGGTTTGTCAAGCACAAAGAAAGGCGAATGGCATAAACTGAGCAGTGAAGAGGGCGTTGTCATCCATGGGTTTATTTAGTACTTTCATGTTTCGCCTTCGCTTGGGATTCGAAACACCATCTTGGATCTCTTTGTCTTAAGCCACCTTAATTTTTATATCGAATATATCTTCCTTTCATAATAATTCTATAACCAATTTGAAACATTCTGATTATTCCACAAATTATATCAGACAGATACAGTTATGCTTAACAATGTGGAGTTCAGGCTTGAAATTTGGGGACTGACAGATTAATTTCCTGTTCTTCCAATTTTCTCACTTTATACTTGTCATGCATGCCATCTTTCAAAATCTGGCACAAATGTACTTGTCACAAATGACTCTATTCTTTAACCGCCTGTAACTATTTCTGCTTGTAATAATATATATATATATATATTACTTATATGTTCATTGGGTTTTAGATTGTGAAAATTTAGAAAGTGTAGACTGTCTCTTTTTCTTTTTCAGTATGGTGCTTTCTATGGCACAGTGCCTTATAGAGTGTGTGTGTGTGTGTGTGTGTGCGTGTGTGCATGTGTACAAATAAGAGAGTGTGTGTTTCAGAGAGAGAGAATGAGAATATATGCTAGCAGTGACCTAAACCTGTGAAGATGGAACAGAGAGAACAGATAAGAGGATAGAAGGAGACAGAAAGGCAGTATTCTCAGCCTGTAAGCCCATAGCAAACTAAATAATTTTTGCCCATTATGTATTAACTTGTGATATAAGGTAATAGACCATGAGAGTTATGTTTTCAAAGCATTTGGCACTAAATCCCCCTATAATCCTCAAGACATATTCCCTCTTTTGCCATTTTTCTGCTTTGTTAGCCTTCACATTTTTGTGACAGCCATTCATCTGGGAGGCTGAGAAGTTTATGGCCTTCATTCATTTATTCATTCATGAGCTGTAAAAAATATAATTTTAGATAAAATGCCATATCTTTGTTACATGAAGTGTCATTCCTCCATCTTGACATTTCAAGCGATTTGATCAGATGAATTTCACACTTAAAATTTAGGAACAGAAATGTACAGTATGTACAAATTGTTATTTTAAAAATTCTTCTCCTTTCATTATCCAAATGGATTCATTTTATACTTTAACAATTTCTTGGGATTTTGAGTATAATGATTAAGCGTACATTAAAAAAAATCCATTGCACTAAGTGAGGAAGAAAGATAATAAAATTAGTAGAACTACTCAGTAGAGCTGTTGCTTTCCCAGTAAACCTCTCATCCTACAGTGTGGATTATACTTTGGGAAAGAAAGAACTTCATTTTTTTTTTTCTTTAGGAACAGCTGCAGCAAGGACCTTAAAGGTCAGTTCTCCCTCAGAGCGCCTATGGGCCTTCAGGACATATTTTGAGGGAGGAGGGGCCTTGCTATCCAAAGTCCTCCAAGATAGCTTCAGGCAAATCTGTGAAGTAGACAAAAAGCCCAACCTTAGTTTTGTCATCAAACCTGACTTATCCCTTGGAACACTCCTACTCTGCCCCTCCTGCTTTTAGGTCCGTCCCCTTCTTACTAAGGTTTGTGTTCTCTGTGTGATGTCAGCTACAAAGGAATTTTCTGATTACTCTTCTGAATAGGTTAGCAGATTCATGAATAGGCAAACCTGCCCAGACCAACATACACTTAAGACACAAAGGGTTAAGCATTGAGTGTTGGTGATTAAGATCAGTGGATTACATTTTGGGTGACAATGTCTTGGTTGTAGGAGATCTGTATTCCACAAATTGGTGTCTTGTTTTTCCCTCAGGTTGATTTTGAAAACTCTAGAATGATAGCTATCCACTAAAGGGTTAGAACTGGAAACCATGAGACAAACGTATCATGCATTTTTGAAGAGAATTTGGAATTGATAGGACCTCGTACATGGGTTTGGATACAAGTATTGCCATGGTTTCTAAACTGCACCAAAGTGCTCTAGGGAATTGCATCATCATTTAGAATTATGAAGGAAACAATACGAGATCACCCAGCCACTGCAAGCTATAGCCTAAAGTAACTCGATTTCAGCATTAGGTTGGTATATTTCTTTGGAAGAACTGACTTGGGAAACTGGGTACTTGGTGATGATTGTGATAAAAAGAAAGCCTGTGAATCAGCAGGTCTACTATTGGATTCCAATGTGTCAGAAATTCTGTCAGCGCTATGATATTAGGTAACAAAAATATTAAGTTGGGTAGCTCTAACTACCCGAGCAATGTAACTTTGAGTTTTATGTTTTGTTTTGTTGTAATAGAAGCATGACAAAGAGTATGAAAATGGTTCTGGAGGTACTGAGAGTACTGGAGAGGAGCTCTAGTGGCTACACCTGGGGCTGCTAACTCAAGGCGAACTGTTGAAACCACCAGTCTCTTCTTGGGGAAAGATGCAGTTTCCTACTCTATGCATATTTATAGTCTCAGAAAGCCACAGTGACAAGGTCTACTCTGTATTGAAATGAACTCATTGGCAATGAGAATTTTTTTTTTTGAGAAGAGTCCTGTGAATTGAGACCGTTTGGGAATGTGCAGGTTAGTTTTGAGGGGAAAGGACAGTTGGCATACTAATCACCTTTTAAGAAAATAGTGCTATGCCATAATATCTCCCAGTGGATAACATAAGCTTGACAACTTAGTTTTCAAGTTCTCCAAAATTACTTATTAATCCAATGAAATGCAGTTTATCTTCATGTGACCATTAATAAAATAATAAATAGTTTTATAAAAATTACAAAGATTTGAAGCACAAGAAATAATTTATGAGCCTAAATTGGTTCACACATTAAAGATTGTTATTAAGCACCTTAGTCCCCTAAGGTCCCTAGCATTGTTTCCTTAATTAAATTTATTAGAAATAATTTACTAGGGTTTGCAATATTTTAATAGCACAATCATGACCATGTATTCAACAGATACTTGTTGATGCCCCATATTGTTGTATGTACACTCCTGAATGTAGAGGTGTCCACTATCACAGAATGTATATGACTTAGTGTGGGACAGAGCAAAGAACTAAGAAGAATTGAGTATAGAGTTAGATATGCTGTGATGGAAACAGAGACCCAGACAGTGTAAAAGGGACAGAGCCTAGGAACGGGCATGGAAGTGATGAACAGTGGCTGTTTGAGAGGGACCTGGAGAGTGAAGTCAGGAGAAACCTGTAAATGTATCTGGGAAGAGAGAATTCCCAGAGAGAAGGCAAGGTTGGATCTAGACTACAGATCCACTCGACCTACAGATCTAGACCTGAAGGCCACTTAGGTTTTCATACTGCATGAGATGAAAGCAATCGGTGGGTTCTGAGCAGGGGCAGGACATTATATGACTTAGAGTCTAAAGGGATCATCCTCGCTTTGGGTTCCCTTGGTGGCATGCTTGATGGTTGGATGAAAGTTCAGCATTTTGAAGCCCCTCAAAGGTCCTAAAAGACCCTATGGTGTAGTCTACTTCACTCACTGGATCATTGGGAGTTAGAATCAACGACATGACAAATAGCAACAGCATCATGACTCTGCTAGGGAGTGGATTGTATAAAGCAGGGACAGAAAAGGCAGGTCAGTTGGGTGCCACTCCAGTTGTCCAGGCAGTATGCGGCATTGGCTAAGTGGTCTTCATTAGGAGGGGCCAGGTCTGTATTGGTTGTGTTGTTGTTATTTACCTTTAAATTGATTCTGATATTTTAGGATACCTCAAAAATCTATTTTTTATCTGCATCCTCATATTTCTCTCAAAGTCTCCTTTGACAATTGCCAGCCCATACCCTTACTCTGTCCTCGATTAAGTTTTCATATACATGCAATTATTTATTTTAAGTGGCCCTATTACCTTTAACTGACATAGCTAAGTCAAATGACCTTACACCCTTCAGTTGTCCTCACTGTACTTCTTTTCAGAGTTGGCTATAGAAGAGACAGAGCATTGGATTAGGACTCAGAGAGCAGCTGTTTGACTTCCCTCTGGAACTACACAGGTCACATCTTTATGTGGACCTTTATGATAAAACTAAAACTAAATTCATTTAGTCAGTTCTGACTCATTGTGAACCCATGTATTATGAATTAGAAATACTTTATAGGGTTCTTTTGTCTGTAACCTTTATGGTTGCAGATTGCCAGGCCTTTCTTGTATGGGGTAATGGTGGGGTTTGATCTGCCCAACCTTTAGGTTAGCAGCCTAGCAGAAACTCTTTGAACCACCCAGGGACCAGGAACTGCTATAATCAGAGCAAATTAGTCTCATAGACTCAGTCATGGGTTGAATGGTATCACTCCAAAATTATATCAACTTGGAAAACTTGGTTCTTAGTGTTGTGTAAATAGCTATATGTACTGCAAGTCCTAACCTCTATAATGTTGTCATAGGAGCCCTGGTGGCATAATGGATTACGTGTTGGGCTTATAGTTGCAAAATGAGAAGTCCAAATCCACCAACTGTTTTTGGGAGACAGATGAAGAAGAATTTGCAAATTAAGAATCTTGGAGTGCTTTTCTGTTTTATCCCTCATGGTAGAAATGACTTAAAATATGAGAGAAAGATATGAGTTTGATGTTAATGAGGCTTTATTAGAGGCATCCTATTTGTGAAGGGGAATAATTTGATATATAAAACAGGTAAGGCTGAGCCCCGGTGGCATAGTGGTTGTGTGCAGGTCTGCAGCCCACTGGGATGGAGGTTCAATTCCAGCAGTGGGGCTGGACCTCCTACTTCCACCACCGGAGAGCAGTGGTGCCCCCCCACAAAAAAAAACAAAAAATAAATAAAACAGGTAAAACTTGTGAGCCAAAATCAGAGGGACAAACTACTGCTAAGAAAGAATCGTGAGTACATGTCCTTTGGACCAGGGTTCTCTGTGATGAGGCCCATCTAGACTCAGGGGAAAACTGGCACTAAGGTGCCAAGACTCATGCAAATCTCCAAGGAATGTTGGGCCCACAGATCTTGAACGTGCACAAGAATCTTGCCTGAAAGCCTACGGAAAGACCGAGGCTTCCATTAGTGCTGCCATCCTGAATTTAGACTTCTACTCTCCTAAACTGTTCAAGAATAAATGTCTGTTTGCTAATGTCACCCACCTTTGTCTTTGTGTGACAGCAGCACTAGTTAACTAAGTCAAGCTGTTAAAAGGGAGATAATTTAGAGGTAAAATAGTGTTGTACCATTTTACATATATGGACTCCCTTTCCCAACTTTTAAGATTCTTTTTATCCCTTACTGAAGAACCCCCGGTAAGTGAATTATGATGCTTAATGACCCAGTGACCTTTTCATACTATCTAATGATACAAATCTAAATATCTCTGGGTTCAGTTGCATATCCTCTCTGTTGTCCCTTGTCTCATTTAATTTATGCAGATTGTTGACCAGCAAGTAACATAGCATACTAGACACTATAAGATATGACAAAATGATAATAATTTCTAAATTACCAAGGGTTCTTGAGAGGGGGTATGGGATGGGAGGGGATAAAATGAGAAACTGATACCGAGGCCTAAGTGGAAAGCAAATGCTTGAAAATGATGAGGGCAACAAATATATAAATGTGTTTTTCATGCAATGTATACACACACACACACACACACACATATATATATATATACATATATATATATATATATATATATATATGGATTGTGGTAAGACTGGTATGAGCCCCCAATACAATGAATAAGAATGCATAACACAAAAAGTAACAGCCTGAATCAGAGACACATTACATGCAGTTAGCAAACTGCACATGCACAGAACTATTTACATGGATGTCTTAGATGGGTTTGTTGTGTGTTTAAAGCACAAGGAACTATTCTAAGCCCCTGCATTTGCCAAGTGGACCCAGCAGATGGTTAAAGCAAAACCTTTGAGACCCCCAAGCTTTTCCAAGTTTTGTGTCTCCCTACTTGTGACTCCTGGAAATTCTACTTAGCTGTTCAAAGTCTGTTTACAAAGCTATAAAGTTGGGATCAAATGTATTTCATTAAGCTGTTTACTAGTTACCGTAAATGAGAGCCTGCAGATAAATCCTCTAATTGAGTGCCTGGCTCACAGCGAATGATAAAATATGATTGTTGTTATGATTACCTTTGGTGTACATGTTATTATTGAGAGTAGTCATCACCATGTTGTTTATTACTGATTGAGTTTATGTTTATGGTTGATAACAAAGTATATATTTTTCTATATATTTAGTTCTAGAAGTTCTTTGAGGCCATCATGGCAAATAGCAATGGTTTTCTTCATTCTAAGAATGAAAAGACAGAGAAGCATCAAAGTTCATTGCGGAAAGTTACATCGCTTCTGAGTGACAGGGTCAGGGAGAAATATTAAGGCCCTTGGATCCATGTCCAGAGTTTAATGCTCTCAATTATTTATTATTTCTTAACGTTTGGATTCCTGGGCCATGCCACATGAATAAAAGCTTACTATTAGCTTAATGCTACCAGGGTGGGTTTGCCAGAGACTCGTCTCCTAAATGTACCGTTGATTGACATGTTTGGACACAGTGCTGCAGACACTGTCATCATCTGTATCTTATTCTTGAGTGAAGTTTTCCTTTCTTTTCTCTCTTTCAAGAACCAATGATGAAAAATGCTTGTAATCTTGTCATCACATCTGTCAGCAGAATTTACCAACTTGCTGTACTGTTCCTCAGTGCCTTCCTCAACAGACTGAGGAATGATTAGAAATTATTGTTCAGGTCAGCAATGAATGTACTTCCAGTTTTTTTGAACCAGATTCACCCAACCTAACGCTACTTTAGTTAATAAAGTATGGGAACAAAACTGCTTTCTTCCCTCCTTCTTTTATTATTCCAGTGAAAGAAACTTGAACATCTGTAGCAGTCAGAGTGAATATTTACATGGTTGACAATGAGAGAAAAGGAAAAACAAAAGGAATATGCCAAAGGCTTAGAAAATTACTTGGCATAATGTGATATTGGCATTACAGACCCCAGCTTATGCCTGTCTGAACAATCTCAAGGCTTCATCAATAACCACACCTGATTAATTACACAGAGGGTGCCAAAGAAACTATCAGAATAACAATGTGCCCTTTCAGATTGGAAATGAACACCTGCATCATTGGTCTTGTTTGCGGACTATTATTTCCTTTTGAGACAAAGTCTGGGGAGATGGTGTGTGGCAGAAAACTGTGTCAGAGGCAGTTTGGTTGACTGTTACCTTTCAGGTGAATAATGGTTGGTCTGGAAATCTCACACTGAACTCTGTGCTCCTTGTAGGTTAACTGCTTCCATTCATCCCTTCAGAATGCACAGAGTAGGACCATTTGGGTAAAGATTCAAATGGCCTGACTGAGAAGACTGTTTTCAAGATGTAACCCCTTATGCATACTTTTATTAACTGGGAAATGGAGAAAGAAGTGTCTGTATTGTAGGACTATTATCAGAATTGTTGTGTGTGAGGTACAGGGGAGCATTCATGCCTACCTATCACTTTTGTGTCTAGATCATGGAAAGTATTGTATTCCTGGATTCCTACTTCTCTTGTTCCTGACATTGACTTTATAGATAGAAAAAAAAAATCTTGATCTAACTGTGTGCACGTTGAAGGCACCGATAACTCCAAGTCTTAGCTGAATTGTCATTTTAAAAATAGCAACAGAAACAGAGGCAAAAGCCAAGCAATGGAAGCTGGTGTGGGGTGTCCGAGACATTTGAGTGTTTAGGTCAAATCCTGCTTCTGCTATTCACTACTTCAGAGATCCTGGGCAGGATAATAGCTCCAGTGTGGTTTGCTCACCTTGAATACTACCCCCCATTTCACTGTGGGAGAATCCCTATTTCACTGTTTTATCTTGGTCTTAGTTGATATTTGGTATGAGTTATTTAACTCTTAGCAGGTAAGTAGCTTTAAGCATCACTAAAAATTTGTTTGTTGATTTGAGTTCAATACACAAAGCAATAATGATAGGGGGCATTTAAAAATGTTTAATGTGTGCTGGACATACCACAGAGAACATTACTTATTCTTCACCACAGTCATCATTGTCAATGATCTCTTATTTACTAGTCGTATTAATGCCAATCCACAGCTTAAAACATCACAGCCAAGACACACGACATAGTTCTCCACAGTCACACAGGATTTGGAATGGGACTTTCTTTTCTCTAGAATCTATACTTATCACCTCCACATGCCATGACTTAGAGACCAAAATAGAAATAAACTCTAGCCTCTGGCCTAAAGGTGATCAAGTGGTTTCTCTATCGACACAGTAAAAGTAAAAGATGGAATAAAATTGCTGATATAGAAATTGCTGGTGGTGATTATCTTTTGCCCTGCTTTACATATGCAGTGGTGGGACACAGGCAGTTTTTAGTTCAGAAGGACCAGAATTTAACATTTTTTTTGTGGGCATCACTGCCCTGGTGGGAGTAGGAGGCCCAGTCTTGCTCCTGGAGAGCTGCTGGATTTGAACCACCAACCCTGTCAGAATTTAAATTTTTGTCGAGGTCAGTGAACCAGTTTTTAAAATGGTGCCTGGAATTACAGTTCTCTCTAAGGTGGCCAGCGGGGAAGCCTCCCAATCTGAAAATCACAAATTTAAATTCCTTGTTCTTTTTAAACATTCATCTGCACAACAGCAGTATTTTGATATTATATTGAAATAGCAAACTACCTTTTGGTATATTGTTTTTTATTATTAAAATGATCACTGGGGCAAGAAACCAGTTGTTAAAATAATTGAGTCCGATCATTGTACATGTGTAATACTAGTAATACACAGATACAGTTTTTCTTGAAATTGGAAGGTGTGCCACACCAGCAGTTCAGCTTTACCTTGTTACACCTCTAGGAGGAAATAACAAATAAATTTATGAATATACATTAGACCATTTCAAATTTTCTGATTATATTCTGACTATAAGCCCCTCCCTCCCCCCCCCCCCCCCAACTCGCACCAAAGAGTAAGCCTATATGTAAGCCCATATGTGTATTTTTCTGGGTTGGCTGGCCTTTGCAGTAAAGAAGTATGTGGATAAGGTGAAAGGCGTTAGCTGGAAATATGCCCATTTTCTTTTTCTCTTTCTTCCTTCAGACACCAGAAGAGCTGGAGGATGATTCTGACTTTGAGCAAGAAGATTATGATGTGCGTAGTCGGACAAGTGTCCAGACGGAGGATGACCAGCTCATTGCAGGACAGAGTGCCCGGGTGAGTGGACGGGTGCCCAAGATGTTGGCTTGGTGACAGGGGCTGCATTCCCCAAATGGACTGGAGAAGTAGAGCAAGTCTTCCTAATTCCAAGATCTTGGGACCTCAGTGGTTTATGATTCATAAATCTATTTTCTCCTCTGCGTTTTTATTTATTGTCACTAGCCTGTCACATGAAAAAATGATTGAACAATCTCACTGCTCTTTGATTCCATCCAGCTGCCATCTTTCCGCCAAACCAAACGTATTATGGATGGTGGGTTTTTCTGGGGGTTGAGGATCATCGTCACACAGTTAAATAGTTGGGGAGCCCAGGGATACTCCTCTCTCTCTCTCTCTCTCTCTCTCTCTTATAAGCAAGACCTATTGCTTCATTTGTCAATCTATGTTTTCTGATAAACCGAATTTTCTCTCATGACATTGGCTCAGGATTATCAGAGCAGAGAGAAAACTTAGTTTCCCCCCTGATTTACCTATAGACTGAGCATTGCACTGAGATTGGTAAGCCATGGGATAGGACGACATATAGAGACAGATAATAACAATGTGCTAGTGCAAGTCACGGATCAGCCTATCACTGAGAGTCCTGGCTCTGCTTAATGTTGAGATGGTCTGTAATACTATCCTCTAACACAATCGCTCACAAGAGTATTCTAGAATCCAGTCAGATTACCAAATGCTCAATCAGACTTATAGAGTGTGTTCAATCAAAGATGGCTCTCATAATATTTGAGAAAGCTATCCCTTCGGATCTCATGGCGAACATAATAGAAATTTATTTTAAAAAGGGGACATGGGTCCCTATCTTAAAAGTGTCTTACAAACTGTATTTTATCCCCCTTAAAATACTGAAAACAGGAATGTTCAATAAGCAGAGTCTTTTGAGGCTGTGTTGTCATCAAATCAAAGTAATCATTCAATCAATCAAGTCAAAACATAGCCACAATTCAGTAAAATCAACATTTGGATATCAGGGACAAAGAGTGAGTTTGAATAATTCCTCCACAATCAATTTGATTGACTGACTGGAACTCTGTATAGCTATACCTAAGTATTCATTGGCTACTTTTTCCCCCTTGAAATCTGAGGTATGCAGTACAACTTTATCTTGCTTTCTAATTGCCATCTTGTAAAAATGACATGCAGAGTTCAACACTGTAGAAGGAAACATAGAATCCTTATCCAGCTCCATTTCATTCAGCTGACATATACTAGACACGATGTCAATGACAATAGGCTGAAACAAATGTCAGAGGACTCCTGTCTGCATCACCTATTCTTTCTTTACACTCTTGTCACTTTTGAAAGACTTTTCAGTCTGAATTATGAATATGGTCCAACATACTGAGACAGGAGTAGGCTTTTGATCCAACACTCACCTGACTTGCCTTTGAGTTCCAACATGTGGTCTGTGTGAAAAACCTGTCTCAGACAGCCTGAGTCCTGAGTCAGTCTACTTTAGCCTGTAGTTGTAAGATGCCAAGCTAGAGACACAGAAATATAACTGTTTATTTGGAAATAAGGGGGTGCACTAAGTGGGTAAGACAGCAGATGGTTGTACTTTTGCACAGGGAAGTGTGTTAACTTGGTCAAAATCAAGGAAGTGGCAACAGTGGGCTTGGACAGAGGTAATTGCTTTTTTCAGCAGCCAGACCTCCTTTGATAATAACCTTATTTTCAGAAGCGCCTCCTCTCTGCCAGTGGTAAGGTAACACATAAAGAGGTTAACAGGGGAGAAGGCCTTTAGTATCCTTCACTCACAACCTTGCTCTCAAATTCAGAAGTGCCTTATTTATTTTACGTGCCCCTGTCAGATGACATAACTTTTCTTGTCTATAACATTTCAAATAAGATAGCAAGAGGGGACTGGAGAGGTGGGAAATGGGACTTGGCAGTCTGATGAGATGTGGGGGGTGAGTGAATCCACCATGATCCCAGACAAGACATCTTAGAGCTTTTCCTTCGCAAGTTGATGTCATTAAAACCAGTCATCAACAGCTCTTCCATCTGGTGATAGAATATATCGTTTGAGTCATACAGACCTTATTTGAAAAGTGGATGCTGTCAAGCTTTCTAGCCTTAGGGCATATTTCTGAGCCTCTTCACCTCTCCGCCTCATCTCCTTACATATAGATGGGTATACAGCACCTGCACATATAATGTCATTCAGAGAGCTCCTTGAAACAGTCTAGTAAGCCACTGCCACAAAGCCTGCCATGGAACTTGGTGGTAATTGTTAAGTTTGTGATGAGGAGGATGATTATTGTGGTTCGAGGACTCATTCATAGAAGACTGGCCAAATAATTTTACCTGAAATAGCTGAATAATTTAAACAATAATGACATTTTTATTGAATTAATTGAATAATTTACCTCAATTTTCTAATTGACTTCAAAGCCTGAGACTGGTAAAAGTCAAAGAACCCATTTCTTAACTGCTTGTATATGTTATCCAAACTTAAAAACTAAAGTGAATAGATAGTAGCACTTTGAATATCAGCCCCATTAGGCATTATTTGTAGAATTATTTTTACTTTATGCCTTAATGTTAGCCACTTGCTATGATATTACTAACACTTGTCATTTGGGGGACCCATAGGCATGAAAAGTTATTCCTTTGATGGTGGAAAAATAATCGCATTAAAGTCCTTGGTGATTTAGGTTGAAGAAAATGTTCTGAGCAGTTTGAGTGATTGGTGGTTTGTGTCAGGGATTTGTACATTTGATAAATTGGTAGATATGATCAACTTAATCACAAAAAATGGGGGTAACTCTTGAAAGAAAAGACCAGGAGTCTGGAGCAGGAATGGTCGGCACCCTTATGGATCCAGTCTCTGCTCTTACTAGAGCTGCAGCCCCGGATCAGCCAGACCAACAGTCTGAATCAGTCTGAATCAGGAGTTTTGCTCCTGGGACTAAATGCAGCAGTCATCCTCAGACTGCTCCTGGGATCACTTCACACCGACAGAAAGCCAACTTTTCTCATTTCCTGTAAGCCAGGGAGAGTATTGTTCTCCTGCGCTTGTAGGCTGAGGGAATGAGCAATTGCATGCTATGATTTTTTAAATTTATATATATATATATATATATATATAATTTTTTTTCTAGCTAGAACGTCTATAATGTGCTAACATTTCAAACTGCTGAGTTACATTGATAGGACCTAATTAAAACTCATGCGTTGAATTTTAATTTGATTAACTTGCAAATTTTGCAGTTTGTGATCTACTGTTTATAGATAACCTTTTTTTAAATTCCAGTTTGAGAAAAGGTCAATTATGCATTTTTAAAAGCCAGGAGCACTTTAAAAATGGTTAGCGAAAGAGTGCTCATCGATAGTGACATAAGCAGGAGCAAATATAAGGACACCGGCCCCCAAGCTCCCCCTTCTCCCCGCCCCACCCCAGTAAGTGCATCACGCAGATCGCATAGTCCCAGATGTGGAAGAGCAGCTTCCTTTGCAAATCTGTTCAGAAGGGATTAGCCTCTCTTCAGAATCGTTTTTGCAGAAAATGTTTGTCCATTGTTTTAATTCCTCTTGAGTGATAGAGACGCAGCAAGTGAAAAAAAGTATACGCAATCTAAATGTGGACTGAGCTTCTGTTGTTCAGGACCTGGAGACGACCACTGTAAGCAAGTCGGGAGAACATTTGGAGGGATTCGTTTGAGATTAGAGCAAGGCTGATAAATGATAACTTATATGATGAAAACTGGAGTGTAGACGGACAAGTATGTACCCCTTAATGCGTAAATGAGCCCTGTGGGATGGTGAAAGGAGGCCCACTTTCTACTTGGGAATTCCTATCTGGAAAATGCCAGCTTGGCACTCTTCTGGGTCCTTTTGCAGATTCTATTTCAGTGATGAATAGTTGACAGGGACCTGCTCGCCCTACAGGAATCTTCCTCACGCATGAAGAGGACACATTTAATAAGGACAGCATTTTTATCAAGCAAATAAGTTCATACTTAATTTCTGCAAATCCCAGTGGACTTCCCATGCAGTGGGAAAGCTGTGTTTTCATTAATTCCATATTGCAAATTTGAGTAAGAGTCTTTTGAAAATTAAGCACACTACTAAATAGTGTGTAAAACTACGTGAAGACATTTTTCAAAGTGTGTTTTTCATACGTGAACTACAATACTTGTATCAGTTTGACCTTTAAAATTATATTGTGAAATGATGTCTCTCATTAGAGAGAGTCATGTGCACACCTATATATTGTCAAACATAATCACCTGGGTGTGGTTCTTTGTTAGCAAGAATATATAGTTCCGGAGTCGCCTCTAGTCCAAAGACATGCTTATACCAGTCAGAAGAAGAACTCTTTCCACTGGGCAAATGAAGCACAATCATCAGGATGTACTGCCCAGCACTTGAAACTCCAGGAGTCTTTGTCCCAATAGAGCATTCATTGTGCTGAGTATAACATATATGTCTATGCACTTTAAGCTCATCTGGCACACTGACTAAGAATGGCATTATTAGACCTGGGTTTAAGCTCTATTAATTGCATAACTTATTAGCTCTCTTGCACCGGAGATTAGTCAATCTCTCAAGACCTCAATATAAATATCGAAAGGAAGAAAATAAGTATGTGTATCTGGAGGGAGGGCTCCATAGTAGAAATTATATAGCATAAAAATTATAAGAATTATAAAGTTTTAAAATTATAAAATTTTTTTTTAGAATTTAGAATTTTTAGAATTATAAAAAATTATCCAGCCTATAAGACTGCGTATAAGGAATCACACCAAGATTCTATTGCATATACATTCTGGTTCTTCTATCCCTTTTCATTTAGTGCTATCTAAGAAATAGGCTAGAAAGCAAGGAGACAGAAAAGCTAAAGGCAGTGATGCTAATATATAATGTTCCTAATCCAACACACATTAGCTTTTACTTAGTTTGGACAAAACTTTTGCATTCATGATTTCAGTCTATATCTACCATGCTACCTTACTAACCTTTAGTTTTGTCTGAACTTTTTTTTTAGTGCGAGTTCGTTCCAAGTGACCATGAATCCATCACCCATGTCTGTGACTGAGCTCACTCAGTCCAGCCACTTGGGGTGAACTCACATTCCATCATACTTCTGGTTGACATCATTTTCCTACCCCTGCCCCCTAAGCACATCGCAAGGAATTTTATACTTTAAGAAGTCTTTTTCTTATAGTCATTTACTTATTTCTGAGACAAACCACAGGTGTTCAAAAGGTGTTTGCAGTCACTCCCCTCTGGAACAAGCACAGGCCCCACAATGAGGCAGAGGGTGGTGTGGAAGACCCTACCCCCTGCTGTGGCATGTGAGGCAGGCCATCAGGGCTGTGAAGAAGCCGTGAAGTGATTCCAAATATTTGCAACAGAATCAGATGCACAAATAACCTTTAACAAATAGTTCTTTCCCCACCGTCCCCTTCTCTGAAAGCTTTTAAAAATCATTTGCTTCCTAAGCCTGGTCTTTGGCATCATAACCTCCCTACCTCTATCCTCACAGATTGTAGAGCAAATCACAGTTACAAGAGCATTTTTATGGAAACATGGAGGGAGGCTGAGAACAGATAAAGCCTCTCCTTCCAAATACCTGGGTTGTGGGATGTGTGATTGGCATAACTGTGGGCTCCTTCATTAATCCTCATAGAAGGTCTTCCCACCCCACTGCACTTGGATGTTCAGATAATGTTTAAAATTCTTCTCCTTCCCAGTGACAGAAGTTCTTTTTTCCTCTGCTCTGAACAGATTTCAGTGTTGAAAGAGGTACATTCTTTCATCTGGTAAAAGTTTGAAGAGACCAAATATAAAAATGGTTAAGAATAGATTCTTTTGAACAAACGTATGTCATCAAAGCAACAGAGAAGTTCGGTTACTGTCAGTGTGTGCACACCTTGGATCTCCCTGTAGGTTTCATAGGTGGCGGTGGGGAAAAAGGAAGTTGGGAACCTGACCAGCCCTTTGGAAATACCTGGGATGGAGGAGATGTATTTCCCAGAATGGAGAACCGCCATGACCCTTGTCTGGTGTTCCCTTGTCAACGTTGATCCTGCTTTGTCTGTGACCCGCACAGGCCATCATGGCGCAGCTACCGCAGGAGGAGAAGGCCAAAATCGCGGAGCAGGTGGAGATCTTCCACCAAGAGAAAAGCAAGCTGGATGCCGAAGTGGCCAAATGGGACGACAGCGGCAATGACATCATTGTCTTGGCCAAGCAGATGTGTATGATCATGATGGAGATGACAGACTTCACAAGGTGAGGTCCAGAAAGAAGGAATAGAGGCTTTTCTCTTTAAACCCACACACGCAGGAGCACGTATTAGTATGTTAAAGAGCTCTGGGAAAAAAAAAAAACCAAAACTAACCTTCTGTTTCAAAGCCGGTGATAGTGTTATAAAATGTACACATCTAAGTCAAAAAAGATCCAGAGCGAATTGCCACCACGTGTGTCTTTTTGATGTGAAGCCCGAGTCTGTTTGGGTGGCTGTGGATGCCATCGTCGTCGCTTGCAGTTGAGTCACCGCAGACTCGTGCAACCTTCTGTCCCACTGAGTGGAACAGCCATGTTCGTGATCAGTGGTATGTTGGAGTCACGTTGATGAGAATTATTATGTGAATTACAGATGCTAAATCAGTTATGAAATTAACCACAGGAATGGAATGATTGGATATTTTGAATGATTGTATGCTTTTGTGAAGTTTATTTTTTTTGAGAAAAGGATAAAGAGTTGTTAACATCCCTTTAGAAGGATATCTATTGATATATATGTGTTTATATGCTTACATTTAATAGTTTTAATTGCTAACAGATAATGTAATACTAATTTTGGCTTACATTTTCCATTTATCTATAAAAAAATGGCTCTATAAACTGAGATTTGGGGCAGGAAAATGGAAAACTGTGAAAGCACCATTCCTTTTTGTTCTGAACAGTACATCTGAGAAATTGAGTGACTAGTCAGTGTTGTCAAGATCTTGTCTTTAGGAGGGGCATAACTGGTACTGTTACTGCATTTTGGTCTCATTAGCAGACATGACACTCTCTGCCAATTTTAGCACACAAAGGGAGAGTGAAGTTCAATTAAAATATGTCTGTATATGGGGTAAGAACATTAGTTGATTTGAGATAAGTCTGTTATTATCTCCTTATTTGCAAATCAGCAAATGAATAGTTATGTTAAGAATCTAACAAGACTTCTAAGGAAGGCAGAGGCAGTGCAAAGTTATATGTAAATTATTACTTGATGGTAAACAGTTTTACTAGAAAAGAGATACACACACAATCACTCACAAACACATTCACTTACACAAGTATGTTTTAATGATTCAAGATGAGGTTTGTTTTGCTATTAAAATCACAATGTTAAGTTATCAACTTATATGTGGCAGTTTCTTTTATATGGTTGCTGAATGCATCTTATAAGCAAAGGCTGGAATTAATTACAGATTAAAATAGAATACGGAATATTTCTCTCTCATTTTGTTTACCCTTTACCTAGACAGTGCGTCCTAAAGATTGCTTGGCCCTTTATCCAAATATTTTTAAATTGTTTTTAACTTCAGTGGAATGACTTTAGTTTGATAAGGATACTGATGACCTTTAGGACTTTCAAATGTCACCGAACTCATTAGAAGTTCAAAGTGTGCAGTAAATTATTCGTTATCTACTTTACAGATCTCTCTCTCCTCCCCCCCCCACCTCTCTCTCTCTCTCTCTCTCACACACACACACACACACAAGTAGTAGTTAAAAGCAGTCTGAGCCATTTAATTTCCTTCATATCAGACTATTATAACCTCAGTCATTGTTTTCAAGGTCTCTGGTGACTTAATTTGCTTTCTTTCAACATATTAGTGCATTATCTGATAATATTATGCAATCCATTAATAGTATCACTTGAACAAATAATATCATTAATTAAGAGTGAAAGATGAATCTAGTCATGTTGCCAGTTCAGGTTAAGAGGACATTTTATACTGTTTTGGATTATATACAACTGTGGTCAAAGAAGAGAGAGATATGAATGTGATCTTGTTAGATGATGTTAAGTAAGATAGACTTTCTATTAGTCAAAGTGTAGTTTTAACAGTGAAAGGAAGGCCATTTCAATTTCCTAGGAAGTTCATATGCATAATCATCTTACTCTGTTCTGAATAATGAAACATCTGGGATGCTGCTGGTTATCATTTCCCCCCACTGTATGATGAGTAGATTTTGCCCCTTTGTGGCAAAATGAGGATACCATAATTAATAACCACAGAACCAGAAGGAGGTATGCCTGGGATATGGAATTTAAGGTGACTCAGCTGCACTGTTGCTTTCAACCACAGAGCCTCTGCCATTCCAAAGATGTAGATGACCTGTGATATTCTAGCCTTCGCTCACTTCATTTGTATCTTATACATTACTATTGCCCTTGAATTTTCTACCTCAAGCATGTGAATTTAATTCCACTCCCCAGGAGTGGTTCCTTTAAAGAAAAGACTATAGCTGATTGAGAATTCAAATTTAACTATTCTTCCCAAATCATACATCGAATGGACATTTGGATGCAAAAATATTCCTTGCATTTATATCTTGTTGTTTTATTCTTATGACTAACTAGTTCATTAATTTGATTCAGTCATCTAAATGATATCCACTCCATTATTATTAAAAGTGGAAAGGTTCTGGCTCATTATTTGTGTAATAGCTTCTTCATGGAGGATAAAGCTGATTATGCTTCATGTCTTTTCTCTACTTTGTTCTTAACTTCTACTTCACAGGCAGTGACAGGGCATTGTCCTGTCCAGGAACATTCATGCTTCTCATGACAGTTTTTGGAAACAAAAAGGAAGGTGCTAATCTTGTGTCCCAATAGGCAAAGATTTTCAGACAGCAACTTTGGGAATGAAAGTTTAATCATTTGGCAAGGGACAAAACTGTATTCTAAGATAGATCTAAAATTCTTATCTTGAAAGTAAAAAATAAAATTATTATGCAACAACTGTACAATACAATATATTGAACTTAGAACTCCTGTCATCAGCCCCCACTTCCCAAACTGCACCCCTGGTTTATTTCAAGTTTCTCAGTCCAGGTACCACTAGCCCTGTCATTTAACTCCTGTGCTGAAACTTGTCTGCCAATACCTTTGCAGCTCCAAGAGGGCAACCAGCCAGTTCCCTTGGTGTGAACAGTCTCACTAGCTCAGTTTTCTACAGAATTAAATAGAAATCTTTCAGTTGAATGTTCAAGGGCCACCTTTATTCACCTTAGTGGTTGGTCTCAATGTCCTTCACTTTTATATTTCACCCTCTGCGCCATAGTAACAATGGTATGTATATGTATGTTGTTCAATTCCTGGTCATGCAGTCTCAATCAATAGGTATCATTTTTCTGATTTTTTCAACTTTCCTGGTGTACTGTCTACCTACAGCTTACCAGGCATGTCTTATGAAGCCTGGGTACTGAGAAGAATTTTATATGGTTCAATACCACTCGTGTGCCAGATTATAAAACAGTGATCACTTGTGTATTGCTAAGATGCTGAAATCTAAGCCACCAATATGTACATGCTAGCCTGGTCAACCCCATTGGATACATTTTATTGGAATATCCACACAAAGATGCAGTAGAACAAAGATCTGCAGTTGAATCCTAAAAATTATACCAAAAGTCCAATAATTTACAAGAAAAGTTTGTTCCTTTCAAGAGTAGGAGATAAAGCCCTCCTGGTTGGAAGGTACTCATAGCTCATGATAGCCATGATGGATGGAAATATGCCATTGATCAGAAGATGGCATGAGACCAAGCACCATTTTGCAATACATTGGGTCACCATGAGTGCCACAGCAGACTCATGATTCTTAGCAGCATTCACAGCAGCAATGCTTTAATCAAGTTGCAGATGCAGGTCTTTCCTAAGTGCTATACCTTATTATTGGAGATTCAAGTGGACTTGGACGATGAGTGTATTAAAGATATGGATAAGCTTTAGAAGATAAACCTCTGTAACTTTGATTATTTCAGGATTTACCTGAAAGCATTGGATTTGATGTTAATATATATTACTTCCTCACAAAAATAAATGAGAATTTCATGGAAATAACAGGCAGTGAGTAACCACTTCCTGGTAAAAATGATCGCCCTGGTATAAGAATCATCTATGACCCATGTGACTAGAATGGAGAGGTTACAGGAACCTTTAAAAGGATGCTTTCTGCTCTCTCCAAGAATACAGAACAATAAAAACAGGAAAAGCATGTGCCAGGTGGGATGCTGTGATTGCTCTTTGTTTAAAAATCACAATGTTTCTGATAGAATCTTTTTTTCTTTTTCTTTCTTTTTTTGGGGAGGTCAAAAAGAAATTTAGTTTATAAGAATATTAAAATTAATATTAAATTATTATTAAAATATTAAATTAATATTAAAATATTAAAATTCCTGGCCAATACAGCAGAAGTCTATTAAATAAAATATTTTAAAAATAAAAACAATGATAAAGTGTCTTAATTATCCTATTCATATTCCTAAATCCTCACTTCAAAGTATAAATTTTCTTTTAATAATTTTATTGGGGGCTCTTACAGCTATTATAACACTCCATACATCATCTGTATCAAGCACATTAGCACACATGTTGCCTTTTTATTTTATTGGGGGCTCTTGAAGCTCTTATCATGATTCATACATATATTCATTTTGTCAAACACAACTGTACATATGTTATCATCTTTCACAAAACATTTTCTTTTTACTTGAACCCCAGTTATCAGCTAGTCATTTGTACCCTCCCTCGCTCACCCTTCCTTCACCATGTCTCCTTGTTAATTTATAAATTCTTCCTTTTCTTTTTTTATCTCTTATACTGACTGCTGTCTCATTTCACCCACTTTTCTGTTGTCCATCCCGCTGATAGCCAGGCCATACATCAATCATTGTGATTGGTCACCCCTTACCCTAGTAGTAACCCTTATTGGTCCTGAGGGGGTTATCTCTTTTGCTGCTATTGTTTTAAAAATCATTTTATTGGAGGCCCATACAACTCTTATCATAATCTGTTCATACAACCACTGTATGCAAAGCACATTTATACATTTGTTGCCATCATCCTTCTCAAAATATTTTCTTTCTACTTAAATCCTTGATATTAGTGCCTCCCTTTTCCACCCTTAATTGAGAATCTGGTTCTAAGATAAACATAAAGGGGACAGTAGCTAATGGGGTCCTGTCCTTTGTAAACACTCCCTTCTACTGTTCGAAGGTTCAGCTTTCTCAACTTCTGACTCATTTGTGCACCTGATCATTTGTGCTATTGACCGTTTGCATATTGGCTTCAGCGTCCAATTTACATTACCCAGATTCAGAAGCAGTTTTAGACTTGTGCTATCCAACACAGCAGCCACTGGCCACGTGGGCCTATTTTAAGTAGAATTAAATGTATTTTGAAAATAATTTGAAAGTTTCTTTAAAATTATAAAAGGTGAAAATAAATTGTCCCAATATCAATTTCCTGTTTTTGATATTGTTCTATGTAATATGTGAACATTGAAGGAGACTAGGTAAAGTATGCTATGTGCACCCCTGTGCATTTCTTTGTAACTTCCCTGGGATATATTGTGTTTTGATAAAAACAAAGTAAAAGATTCCTTTCCTCAGTCATAATAACTGTGTTTTTATGTAGCATGTAGTAGACAGGCATGTTTAGTGCGTACCATATTGGACAATGAAGAAATATATTTAAACAATCCTAACCAGTTGATTTCCATGGAAGAAATATAGAGTTCCTAAAAAAAAAATCACCAGATCCAAATGGCTCCTCAGGGAAATTCTGGTAAAGTTTAATAGAAGAAACTCACTATCATTGAGTCAATTCTGCCTTGGAGCCACCCGGTAGAGTCGATATGGCCCTGGCCACGCCTGTGAATAATTTTTTAAAATTATTTTATTGAGGGTTCATGCATCACTTATCACAATGCATGCATACACATACTGTGCCAAGCACCTTTACATGCCTGCTGCCATCACCATTCTCCAAATCTCTACTTTTAGACTTGAGCCCTTGATATCAGCCTTTCATCCTTTCCTCTCCCTCCCCACTCTTCCCTCCCTCACCAACCATCCAAACTTTATAAATTATTATTACTTTTTCATATCTTACACTGCCCAACATACTTCCTGGCCCACTCCTCCGATGTCTGGATAGGAAGATAGTTGTAGATCTTTGTAACTGGTTCCCCCTCTCCACCTGACCTTCCCTACACCCATCCGGTAACTCCACTCTCACTACTTGTCCTCAGGGGTTCATGTGTCCCAGATTCCCTGTATTTCCAGTTCTCATCTGTATCAGTGTCCGTCTTCCAGTCTAGATGGATTTTTAAGGTAGAATTGGGATCATGATAGTTGGGGGAAGATAGCCTTCAAAATCTAGAGGAAAGTTGTATGTTTCAGCATTACTTCATTGCACACTGATTGGCCCATCTCCTCCCCATGAATTTTCTGTATGGGGGCGGGAGGGTCCAATTGGCCACAAAAGGGCCTTGAGACGCCTACTCTGTACTCTCCCTCATTTGTAGTGATGTGATTCTTGTTCTTTGATGCTTGATACTTGCTCACGTTGACTCCTCATGATCATACAGGCTGGTGTGCTTCTGCCCTGTGGGCTTTGCTGCTTCTGCATTAGATGACTGCTGGTTTACCTTCAAGCCTTTATGACCTCAGGCACTTTATCATTTGGTAGCTGGCCACCATCAGTTTTCTCCAGTCTGTTTGCTTCTGCACACATTTGTCTCCAGTGATCATGTCAGGAAGGTGGACACATAGTGGTAGATTCTTGTCCTTTGATGCCTTATACCTGATTCTTTCAACACCTCATGGTTGCACAAGCTGGTTTGCTTCTTCTATGGTGGGCTTTGTTGCTCCTGAGCTAGATGGCCACTTGTTTACCCTCAAGCCTTTATACTTTGATAGCTGGACACCATCAGCTTTCTTCACCCCTCTTGTTCATGCCCCCACATGTCCTCAGTGATTGCCTGTGAATCTTTAAGTGAGCAAAAGTCTCATCTTCCCCCTGAGGAGTGGCTGGTGGCTTTGACCTTTTGGGCAGCAGTCCAACTTGTAACCCACTACACCATGAGGGCGCCTTTTAAATGAGAGTATTATTTAAATAACTATTATTTAAACTTTTCTAGGATACTGGAAAAAAGAAAAACATGCCAAAAATTTAATTAAGTGAGCCTATTAAACTTACTCAACTGAATTTTAGTTTAGTAAATTAGTTTACATGATCAGAAACAAAGAAACTCATAATGATCTGATTCAAGTACTGAAAAATAATTAGAAAGACCTTAATAAAAATGTATGATAAACTAAATATTTAGAGACATAGAAATAGTTTTCTAAAACTTTTTCTGGTTTTGATAAAATATGTTAATCACAAAAAAATTTTCACACAGGTTTTTGAATATTTGAAGAAAGTCTTAAATTTTTTTTGAATTTTCTCTTTTCTAAGTGTATTTCCACTATACTTTTTGCCTTCTTACTATTTATATTTTGTATGTCTTCTTAATTAGGTAGATTGACATCTAAGTGTATCATCGTCTATCTCTTTCCCATTTGGAGGGCCAAGGAGAGAATTAATCTGAAGATTATTTTTAGTGTTTTTATTTTAAAATTTATTAATCTCTTATTAAAATTGCCTTAGTTTACTCCTGTTTCTTACTTGCTGATGGTTATTGTTTTCATTATTTCTTTGAGGTTGCTGCATGCAATTAAGGATATTTATTTCTCCCTAGACATAGCACTTCAGCTGTTCTCATAAAAAAGAAACATGCAGGCAATACAAACACTAAATTATGATTCAAGAGGAAAAGGGGACCATCCTGATTGTGCATCGGTTGCATCTTAGGCATGCCATTCCATTTCCCTTTTGGTTTTAGTTTCTTCAAGTAGAAGTTGGGAAAATGGTATGTGATGATCTCATAACTTTTGCATTACTCTCTAGTTCAAGAATGCACACAAAGATCACCAACTAGGTATGGGAATTGGAATTTGTAACTTGAATTGAGCCAGCAATGTAACTTCAAAATTGTAGCAGCTCTTTTTACCTCAGTAGTTCACTTGTGAGCCCATGACTCAGGATTTCCAGTGTGTTCACAGACAAAATGCTTCCAAGCATGGGTTTATGAGGACTCATGCTTCAAGCCAACTCAGGGTCTGTCTAAATGACATATACTAATGTGAACTTTCTGAATGGTGACAGTAGTAAACAAGCACCAGGTTATAGGCTTGAATTCACCCAGAAGTTCCATTGAAGATAGGCTGGGTTAATTTATTTTTTAAAATCTCACCTATTAAAAATCCTCTGAATTTCTTCACCACATTTTGCTATAGCACCCATATCTTTAGTGATCTCTCCTCGAGGATGAGTATTGAAGAGGCCATTTCATAAGAACAAATTGGTATTAGTTCAGGGATAGGATGAAGTATGAGCCCCAAACCCACTTATATAACAGTTGTTGATGTGTGTCTCTGGTTTTTTTAGAGACAGCATTATCAGTTTTATTGGGGAACATTATAAATCACCTCTATGGTCATAAGGTAATTCTATAGATAACATCAGTAGTTTAGCTAGTATTATATAATTTAGAACATTATTGAAAAAAGGAAATTATACATGTGTGTAGGCCATATATTTAGACTACAAACTGTGAATTGTTGATTTGTACAGGTTAAATGCTTCAATGACAAGACAGTATTTATAAAAACAGTGAGGGCTTGGGCTAGGGCAAAACTTTCCATAATGCTTATTCCCAAAGGCAGAGCCATCCCTGCTAGACAAGTACATGAAAAACAAAAATCAGAGAGAGTATGGGAATAGTCAATATATGGCAGTCCTAGGCCAAGATACATTGGACATCCTTACAGGAAGAGAAACAAACCAAAGTCCAGCAACCACCAATTTCATAGCCTTGAAAACACCTGCTTCTTCTCAAACTAAGACTTTTCTGTTTTAAAACCAGGGACTATTTGTTTCTTAATTGTGTTGTAAGTGAGTTTAAGGTGAAGTTTAGTTTACTTAATGAAGTTTTTTAATTGGGTTCTTGTAGTGTGGCCTATGTGATAGCAACGAGTGATGAAGAAATCAGATGGTGCCTGTCCATCAGAGAAAATAGCATCTGGAGCCTAAAAAACCTGGTCTGAAAACAAGTAGCCATCTAAGTGCGGCATCAACTAAGTAACTAGGAGGAAACACAACAGACTGTGTGATTCAAGGATTATAAATAATAAAATCTACATCCAGAGGAGGGATTGTTATCAGAGTTTAAGTTTGGAACATCCAATTTGCAAAAGGCTATCAATGATAACAGAAGTCCCAAATTACAGAGCTCCCCGGAAGATTAAGCCTATGACCCTAGAGTGGAGATGTGAATAGCTTTTTTATCAGATAAAGTACATCGTAAAGCTAATTATGGTAGATCTAATTAGATTAAAATGTAACACCTTATCACCTGATTTGCCTTTTGACTCACTTAAAATTTGTTCGTGTTTTATTTTATGCATTATTTGTAATTGAGTTTTTCTGTTTTCTTTTTTTGAGGGGGGGGGTGGTTCTTGATTTTGTTTTATGTTTTTCATCATATGAACTCCAGGATAAGAAAATCTATAGAGCCAGTAACTGGATTAATAATTACCTAGGAGCATAGTAGGGGAGGGAGGACGGTAATGAAAGGAAGGTCACACAATGGGTGTGAGGTGTGAGAAAGAAGCAAATGTTCTAGGATTGAGTGTGGTGATGATTGTACAATGCTTCTTCCTATGATTGAACTGCTGAATTGTATAAAATATGAATTATATGCCAATAAAATAAACTAAAGAGAATGAGACCTTGGATCACAGTATACGCTGACATTTGTGACTTGCTATGTATAGTAATCAACTCAACAGTAACTGGTTCTTAGTTTTATCCATTTAACATATTTAAAAAAATCATCACAGTTGAAACTTCTTATGTAAGACTAATAAAGATTTTTTCTGCATCCTTTGAAATTATTGAGATATAGAAATATGGATTGTAATGAAAAATCGTAATGTAAGGTTTAGCTGTTTAAAAGCGAAAGTTACAAAGAAAAAGAGATGAAGGCAAAGGATGTCCACCATTTGAGGCTATGTCAAAAACTCTTGCAATCAGGGTTCCCTTTAATACACATATGGGTTTATTCTAAACAAAGCCTGTTTCAGCATATCTCTGATCAGCAGATGGCTGCAGAACGTTTTCGCAGTAATACACTATGTGTGACTATGCTGTTTAGGGACTTCAGAGAAAAGTCTCATCAAAACAGTGACTTACTTCTCAGGGGATCTGCTGGGCCAATGCACTCAGGGAAGAGAGGTCATTTCAGTTGGTTATGGGCAAATTCCTAAAGGATGATTTTGATAGATTTTCCAGAAGGACACAAGAAAATCATAGGGCTCATGAAAATATTTACATAAAATTGAAAAGTGCAATGGTGAGGAAAAAGACTCCAAAAATTACGCAGCACAATCCCCCCCCACCCAAACTTGACAATGCACCTACAGATTCTTGAAAGGTATAAGGATTTTGGTGGCAAAGCTTACCCTGTTCACCTTTGATCCCTGGTTTTTTCCATTTGCATTGATTTTGAAATGCAAAGAGCATTTCAAAGGGTCACATTTGGAATCCCTTCAGGGATACCAGTGCTGCTTTTTTTCACATGACATGAATGGAAGAGTGGAGAATTCTTCAGGGAAGTTAGAGAGATGGGAATATTACCTGCATAAAAGTGTTGCTCTAAATGGAAGAGATGTCAAGAGGTAATAGCTTCACATTTTTATACTTTTGCATAAGAGTTTTTATTTCATAGCAATGCACTTGTATTTTGTCAGAGGGAAACAATAGCAGCAAAGTGTGTCAATTTTGAAAGTTACAGAGAAATGTTGGGAGTTGTACTATGTCCTACAGGGCCAGAGTCGTAATAATGATCGCAATAATAAACACTGACATTCTGCCTGCAAACTTTTCATATAAGATAATGAAAGCTAAAGAAATAAAACATAATTTATAGATGACAGTAAGGGAATAGGAGCCAGATTTTTACAGAGTCATTTTAAAACCTAAAAACAATCTGAAAATCAAGGACTCCATAATATATTTGAGGTAGAGTTGTATCATCAAAGAGAGAAAAACCTTAATTTCTCAATTTCCATATATCTGTGTTTAAACAATGACATGAGCTCAATATATTTTATATGTAGGTATGAGTGTTTAAAAGTGCCAGAAAGGAGGAAAGAGGGCAATTAAACAACATCAATGCATGATATTTGTTTATTAAAAGATATTTTGTATTTCAGTTTATAAAATATTCAATGCCATAACAATGATCAAAGTCTACTCTTTATAAACTAGAATATAATTACTCCTAATTAGATTTGTCTATAGCCTAAGTAAAAGAACATAATCTTATAACTTTAAAAATGCATATATTTTAGATGCACATAAAGATGCCAGGTTAAGTAGCAATGTGCACAAATTAAGATAAATATATTTAATCAACTATTCCTTATTTACCTCTTAAGAGGGAAAGATGAGCTATATTTCATTTTATATTTTGTTTAAATATTTATGATGCATCTCAGTTTTCTGTGTAGCAAAGATTAAAAAGCCTTGGAAGAGTAAATATCCCAAGACTTGTGATATTAAGTCCTGTAGAAGGTAAAGGATATTTACTACCACAGAGTTTGTGTGCTCCTTCAAAGGTCAGTATTAGCAGCAAGGTGCTGAAGAGAATAGAGCTTAATAAATTTTTCAATTTCTGTCCAAAAATTATAATATGTATAATTAAAATATTCCAGCAAGCTGATAAAGCACTGGAAGCACTCACTTTATATGCTAAAATATTTGGAAGACACTTACATGGCCCCTGACTGCAAAAAGAACCACATTTGTGCCCACTGCAAAGAAAGGTAACCTGACAAAATGTGGTAAATAATGAACAATAGCAATAAGTTATCATACAGGTAAAAATAGATAAATTCTCCTCAGATGTGAGGAGGATTCAAAAACAGTTGCAGCAATACTTTGACAGGGAGCTGCCAGAGGTTCAAAAGAGGATGTGGACCAAGGACTAGCATTGGCGATGTCAGGTGGATTGTGGCTGAACGCAGAGGCTATCAGGAAAAAGAAGAAAGACTACTTCTGCTTTGTTGGCTAGGCAAATGCATTACTGCTCGAATCGCCTGGATAACAGGTGAAGAAAGGGAGCGGTGAGCACTTCTCTATGCTCCTGTAAAACATGTACATGACCAGGATGAGGCCATTTGTGTGAGACAGGGGAAGACTGCAGGGTTTATAATCAGGAAAAGTGCATGACATGGTGGTATCTTCTTATCATATATGCTCAATCTGTACACTGAAGAAATAATCTGAGAAGTTTAACTAAATGAAGAAGATTATAGTGTCAAGGTCAGACAAAGATTTATTGACACCTTGTGAATGCAGATGACTCTCCATCTTTGCTGTAACCCAGGGAAAGTAGAAATATTTGCTGGTGGAAACCAAAGACTTCTGTCTCCAGTTTCGATTACAATTCAATGTACTGAAAAGGAAAATTCTCACACCTGAACCAACAGACAACATCATAAAGAAAAGTTTGAAGTTATAAAGTTTTAATTTTGTGTGATTCTACTACTGTCGACACCTATGGGAAGTTCCAGCCAAGAAGTCAAATAATATATCACACTTGACAAATATATTCTACAAGAGTGCTTCAAAGTGTTGATGAGAAAGCGTACCATACTTTGAGGACTAGGATGAGCCTGACCCATGTCAAGGCCTCTGAAATCACCTCACCTAATTGTGAAAGTGGAATATATGAATATGTGAATATGGAAGCCTGCAGAAGAACAGATGCATTTGAATTATGGTGCTAAAGAAGATTGAAAGAATTATGGACTGCCCAAAGAAAAATCTAATCGGCCTTGGAAGAAGTACCAATAAAGTCTCCTCAGATGCAAAAATAGCAAGACTTTGTGTGACATACTTTTTATATTTTATCTAGAGAGATCACCCCCCAGAAATGGACATCCTTCTAAGTAAAATAGGGGAGTGAGAAAAACGACACTGACCACAGGGGCTGCAACTGCGGAATCATTCCCAACCATTGTGTGGATGGTGCGAGACGGGCCCCCGTTTCATTCCTTGTATATGGGAACAGCCTACATATTAGCGTGAATTAAGTCCCAACACATGTCAGTAATTAGTGACAGAACATAATTGCCTCTTAGGGTTTTGTAGTTTGTTGTCTTTCCAGAGAAGTTCACTGTTGGGTTAGAACTGTCAACTGGTTTGAATGACAAGCCATTTAGTTAGCAGATAAACATATAAACTTTGTGCGACTAGCTACACACACACAAACACACACACACACTGCATGATATGGAAGAAATGTGAGATAATATAATTGAAAGTACATTGACATGCCTAATAATTTAAATCTATGATTTGTGTTAGCTTGGGTGAATCATTGAGGTGTTTTTGGTCCATTTTTCTGTTCTCTAAAATGGGAATAATTATACCTCGTTGCTATGGTGACTGAGAAACCCAAAGAGACAATGTATATAAAGGAATGGTATTTACAGATTAAATCTTATGCCCTTCAAGTAATCATTGTTTTTCTAATAGACCACAGCTTGAAACTATAGAAATTAATGTAAAAAAGTAAATCGTGTTACATGCAATAAATTAGGGGAGGATATTTTCCAAAATGAATTGAGGTGAATGATTGAGATGGAAAATGAACTGACTCAAGAAGACATACAAATGTTCATTAAGTAGCTAGAACCAAATCAAATATAAAACCAGAGAAGGGGAATGGTATGTTTTGTCTGCTTTCCTGTCTTTCAGTGGAATTTTAATTTTCTTGTATATGTTGTTTCAGAGGCAAAGGCCCTTTGAAAAACACATCTGATGTCATTAATGCTGCCAAGAAAATTGCTGAAGCAGGTTCTCGAATGGACAAATTAGCGCGTGCTGTGGCTGATCAGGTAATGTAAGAAGGAAGACTTAGCAGATTCTAAGTGGAATCATTAATTAGCACTTGGGTTTGCTAATGGATTTTATGTATCCTATAAAGTGCCTGTGGAGAATGAATTGCGGGGTATCATTAACATTTACAAACTAGCCTCTAATTCTGAGGAGCCTGAGCTCATGGAGAGGTGGATTCCTAGGGCCATAAATTCTCTTTGAAAGAAGAGTGCATACTCCTTAGCAGACAGAGTCCTGAAAGAGTTAAGAAATATCCCAGTCATTCTCATTCATTAAAATCTTTTAAAAGAGGTAGGAACCTTGGGGAAAAAAATTGCCTCTTATTATGTAATCATACTTTTTCACAAATGGTATTTATCCACATGATCAGAAAGGAACCTCTCAATTTTACTTTTGAGTTGAACTCAAAGGAAACAGAGATAAATAAAATTCTCAGATTATTTATTTTGCTTTCTGACCAAACTAGGATACAAATATTAAACTAACCTTCAATCTCACATTGAACATTTGGACTTATTTCTGGGAGTTCATTTTATTTAACTTGATATGAAACTCCAAGATCCTGCTTTATATATGTCTTTTTGCAGTGCTGTTCCAGTCTTTGTATGAGTCCTTTAGGCAATAGACCTTTCTAGATAACTAATGCTACACTGTGTAAATAGCATTGCTTTACAATCAGAGGCATTGCCAAAGAAAAATGCCATAAAATATGGAAGAGGCTTTTGAAATATAAAACATTAATAAGCTAATATTTACATATGCTATTATTAGCTTGAATTTGCTTACTAAACTAAAACAAAATTCAGTTGAATCTTTATATGGCTAAGTATAATTTTCCTACCTCACTCCTAAATATTAGAATTGCTCTTTTTAATACTTGCTGCTTTCCAGCATCCTCAATTCTAGAATTCTTTTAAGTCAATATCAAATTCTCTGATCTCCTAAAGTCGGAAAGAAAGAAAACCATGATTAAATTTTAGGATTATATTTAAAACAAGACCAATCAGTTAATCTTTACAAATAATTTTTAAAATGTATTTAAAACATTTAATTAGCATCTATGCCCAAAGTTCAAACTCAGTGCCACTAACTCAACTCTGACGCGTTGCAACCCGATAGGCCAAGGGGGACTGTCCCTTGGCAGCTTCTGCGACTGCAGCTCTCTAGGAGAGTAGGAAGCTCTGCCTTTCTCCAATTATTATGGGAAAAACATCCTACAGTTAACCTTCACATGTATATATATAATAAGTTATTTAATTTACCTTGGATTATTTTTGAAACACTAAAAAGGTGACATCATTAAATTAAATTGTACCAGAATTTGAGGAACCACTTCACTTAGGAATGAAGAAAATTAAACTGGTGTTATTTCTATTTTCACAGAAAGGTAAGCTAGCAGATACCTGGACATTTGAGCATACGTTTAGTTTGGCATACAGTTCTGTAGGTATCCAGAATGTTCACATAAAGGAAAGAAGAATCCAATAACCAACTTAAGTTATGCACAAGACAAAAATACAGTATTCTTTTCCTCAAATATTAAGAGGCATGAAGATGTGTCAAGTGCATAGATACTGGGAGGTGATTCTGGAAAGACTTTTCTTGGGAATGATTCTATCCTTCCCATGGAGGAATGAGTGTGGTGTACGTGACTTTCTCATTATACTCTAAATAAGAATGGCAAGGGATGTTTAGATTCTTCAAGTTCAGCATTTTTAAAATTTCTATGTCTACTATTTTGAATTTTATTCTCCAAGTATTATGCAGCTGAAAGCCATAACCCAAAGCGATGATGATGTAGGAAACACATGCTCATACCCAGCAGAATGTATTTTATTTCGAGATGGATGGCAGAGCATTTCCCATGCTCTTTTTTCCTTTTTCTTCCCCCCTCATGCTTTTAAATATATCTGTTAGCATCTAAAGAATCCTGACTTATTGGGACCCTATGCATACCAAACCGATTCTGTTGCATTACTTTTGATTTACAGCAACTCCAGAGGACAGAGCAGGGCTGCTTCAGAGGGTCCTTAAAGCTGTCATCTTTATGTTATGGCAAAACCACCACGGCCACATGTTTCTCTGGTGGAGTGACTGGCAGGTTCAAACTGCCAGCCTGGCACTTAGCAGCATGACTGATTGCTCTCTGTGCCACCAGAGCTCATTTGCCAGTTAATGTCTTTGAAATAACTAAATACACAGATAAAAGCTAAACTCAATTCTTTCTTTGTGGTTTTCTTTTTTATTAGCTATGAAGCACCTTTTCATTTTTGTTAAAGTTTTATCTCAAGGGGACATTTATCTCTTAAGCTCTGCAGCAAAGGATGTGTTCCTGGATCCAGCAGACCATTTTGCATATGTTTTTCAAACTTTGTTTCCAACACAAGGGAATTAACATTACCAAAGAGTTGATGGGTTGCCTCTATTTTACCTGGGAATATTTTTATGAAGATTTGAGATATGAATGCAATATAAACATTTCATGGACTATTGCATTTTTAATTACTGTTCCATTAAGATAGAAAGAAATTCCAGTTTAATTTGTTGCCAGGTATTTGGGTTGAAATCCTTGTCAGCCCTTCAGGGAGACATTATTTTAAAGTTAATTCCTTTCAGTATATCGGTCTCTGGAGTAGTATAAATATTACAGTATTAAGTATTTGTGGGGAGCTTAAAATAGTCTCTGGAATTCTTTCTTGATAAGTACTGTTAATTAAGAAGTATCATAACACTAAATTTTTATGTATAAACGATACCCCTTTGCTTGTTATTCCAATAAATGATATGTTAAGCACACTGACTTTCCAAGATTAACAAATTCTTTCTTGAACACCCTTACTGGAGTCGAAGGAAATTTAACTTGAAGTCTTTTGTCACATACCCTTTTTCTAAATAAGATAGTTGAATTTTGACTCTAGGTTCTTATTAGCTTACTATGTCATCAATGTCTCTGAAAGTTATAATTCCTTTTAAAATATCCTCTTAAGTGAGAACTATTAAATGAAATACATTTAAAATGCCAGGTAACCATCGGCAGTACAGCTTCAGCAATGTTTTAGTGGGTTATGTAAATATCTATAGCAGAATTCTGTTCATCGGATATCCACTCATTCTATGCACATTGGACATCAACCCAGTCAGCCACAATCAAGATCTAGCCTCACTAAGATGACTGGTGCCTTGGAGACTTGACCACTAACTAAAAAGCATTGATAATGAGAATGTACGTCAGGGCTCCACGTGCAGGAGAGACCTGCTCTTCTAAAGATGACTGAGCAGAAAATCCCATGGCAGATCGACATTCCCAAAAGTGGTCCATCATGAATCATAAATGTTTCATCAGCACCCAAACAGAAACCATGGTTGCACCACCGAGGTGCTGCCACAGTTTGTCTGTCACAGTGTGGGGAACAATATTACCAATAATTCACATAAGAGCTGAGTCCAGACTGATCAACATGGAAGACTGACTTGGTGATATATTTCTAAAAAATAACCTATGAAACCCCTGGAATTCCAATAGAATACAATCTGATGAACCTCTTAGGCTTACACAGTGGCCTCAACCATGGCCTCACCGACCATGGTGAGATCATACAGCACTCAGCGATCTGCCGTTCCATTGTACATGGGGATACCACGAGTCAGAGCCCATACACGAGTGACAGCCGCAGTGCTCATGGTGGGTCCTACTGCACCCACTGAAAGGCTAAGCTCTTACTTTGCAGAATGAATTTTACTGGCCTCAAATTCATTCTACTCAAATCTATTTCTCTTATCCTAGCCATAAACTTTCTCATAATCTCTAGAGAGAGTTAGTTATGTTGGCAATTTAAAAATATTTTTTGACTATAAAATTGTTATAAACTTATTTTCATGATAAATTTCTATGAATTCAAAAGGAAAATAATAGATTTTCTCTGCAACCAATCATATTGAAATGTCATTGTAGGATACTGCAGAGAATTTAACATATAGGATTCAACAAATTGTGTTCCAACATCTACTGCTCTGGCAGTTATCATGCTACTGTTATGTTATTATTTGCTTTCATTAAATGAACTTTTCATGGTGTGAACATTGAATGAGGCACTAGGAAAGCAAGTGGAGGATATTTCATTTTCCTAAAAGTGCGCAAGTCAACGGGTAGGAAGACGCAACCCAGTTACAGGATTCCCAATTTGGTTTTCTGGAAAGTCTTCAATGGTCTCTTTATAACATTCTACTAAAATAGAGGCACTCACTGAAACTCCTGACAGTAGCCTTCCTAAAATGCTTCATGAGAAGGTGAGTTATACAATGATTATAATAAATATAAACAAATAAGGGGCCAAAAAGGAGACATGACATTGGCACCTTTTCTTTTTTTCAGCTTTTATATAGCAACCATTAACAATTGTACTTACTAATTGAAATCACTTAAAAATTGTTTTGTAGTGTCCTGATTCAGCATGTAAGCAGGATTTATTAGCTTACCTTCAACGGATTGCCTTGTATTGCCATCAACTCAACATCTGCAGCAAGGTGAAGGCAGAAGTGCAGAATCTTGGAGGAGAGCTCATTGTGTCAGGGGTAAGCTGGGTCTTGGGCTCCACAATTTAAAGATCCCTCTGTTGTACATCCCAAGCAGCATTCTTGGCAACAGTACTTCTAAAAGCACTAAACAAAAGTGATTCACAGGGAAGTGTTTTTGGTGTTGGTGTTGTTTTTAATAAATGTTCTCACCATTATTTCAGACTTTACAATAACTCACAAAGAGCAGTTTGATTTTCCAATTACTCCATGTTTATACTAGCCTTGTAAAATCTCCATTCTTCACAAGAAAACTAATTTCATAGCCTGGAAACTCATTGCCAAGCTGTGAAGACTGTAATTGTTTGGAGCTTTTGTATATTCACTCATTGTGAGGCTACTTCCTTTTGTTCCTCCCAGTAATTTTCAATCTCTGTTTGGGAGCCAGCTTCTCTGTGTGTGCATGGTGTTCACATGTTAGAGGAGATGACAACCATAGGTATTCATTCTTTCAGGTTCCAATGCATACTAGGTACTAAGTAACACTTAAAAGCCAGAAATTGTTTGAATTTTGTATAGGTTGATGTGCTGTTGCCAAAAACTTAGTTTTCAAACACTTAAAACTGTTTATCAGTTGCTCATTCACTCTAATGTTGCTCTTCTCATCACAATAAAATTATCTAGTCCATTTTCATTAAATACATATACATGAAAAGTTCAACAGATATTTGGAAGAATCATAATTTCTTGGCAAGATTCCCAAATGTATGTGTTGAGGTTCTTCACTTTGGCTTCTTCCCCATCCCCTTCTCCCCGCCTCGATCCAATTTCTGATAGCACTGGGTGCCCAGTACTGTTAATCATGTATAAGTTCAGAGGTTGGGCTCTGCCACTTCTGGTTCTTTTCCCGGTCACCAAAGATACTCTCATTTTAAGAGTGGCCTTACCATGGGTGTGCCATTATCAACACTGTGAATGCTTTGCAAAAATCAGTGTGGACCTGGAGCTCAATTGCTTCCTGAAGCCATTTGCAAAAAGTCCATCATTTGATTGATAGGGTTAAAACATGTGGGAAAAAAATGATTCTTGAACCCAAAGGCCCTAATTCCTGTATTGTTTGCCTTGCAAAATCTGTCGCTGGGAAAAGACCTGATCTGGCTGGCATTCAGGTGCCATCTGGAAAAGCCCACCCCAAGTAGGCCCATCAAGAGCACACTAAATTGGCTATTTTGTGCCTCTTCCCAAAGCACGGTCCCCCCTTTGCATTTCCAAAATGGTACTGCTTCAACATTCTTCAACAACCAAGAGCAGTCTGTCTTGCGTTGTGCTCTCTCTGTCAAGTGGGTGCTGACCAACAAGCCCTCTCAGCCAAGCAGCTATCCAAACACTGCATCTCCCTTGCTTTCTTTCTGATCTTCAGCCTCGATGGTATAGTTTCCCATACCATTCAGCTTCCATGTCCATCTGTACACAGCAACTGTGGAACGGAGTGCTTTTTGTTCAGTTTGCCTTGTGTGCTTCCATTTGTTACTTTCTAAATCTTTTTACATGGATGCTCAAAGCATCTTTGTGGATCTCCGACTCCACAACTTCATTCTGGATGATATTTTACCAACAGAGTTGCTTTCCATCATCCTCTCAGTACCCATTGTTAGTGGTCACTGCCTCCCGAGTTTCATCTCCATTGTCTTTTCCTCATATAGATGTAGCCTAAACCATCATTGGCTTTTGTTCACTTGCACTGTTGGCATTTGCACAGGTGTTTGGCATTGAGAACACCATCAAGAAGCCTGTTTCCTTCTTTGAATCCTATTAACCACGCTCATAAGTCCTTGCATGGGAGAAGGCTTCTGTTAGAGGAATGTTTTACAGTGTTTAACTCTCAGTCAAATGCATCATAAAGGTTTGCTACGTATGGTGCAGTTTGGGGCCTGCCCTTGGCCTCTCATGATTTCCCTAAGCTTGATTGCTGTCTGGTGCCATCCCTGCCTCTGTAGCCTGCTTGTATTCGCCACTTCTGCCTCCATCATATTCTTCATAGTCCTACACTGATAACTAATGGAGAAAGAAATCAATATGCTTATTTTGCAAAATAGCCATAAATAACCTCCTTAGAAATTCTGAAAGTCAAGAAAGTGAGACCCCATACACACAAACGTACAATGATTTTGCCAAGAAAATGCACTCATGCTTTGGCCACCATTTGCTTTGTGGTTAGGCATATAAAAGCATTGCTGTATTGTAAAACAGCAGCCACGGTCATTTAATGTGATAGATAAAAAAAGAAGAAGAAGATATATTTGATGTCTATTTTCCTTTTTCCTTATTTCTGAAAGTGAAGTTCAAATCTTTGGCTTCTTCTCAAGAAGATATGAAAGTCCTCAATAATGTATATTTTGTTGGAGGTCAAATTATCTACTAAGTCAAAAGATATGTGGATATATTGTGTTCCTTTTACCAAGGAACATGGTTTGGATTTTAAAACAGAGAGCTAAAAATTTTGAAGTTTGATGTTGGCATGATGCTATTAAGTAAAATTTACAAATGTATAGCTATATCCCATGCCAGTGTATTTATGTTTTATGAAATTCTACATGTACAAACTGGAAAAGTCTTCTTCAGTTTCATTTGCCCTTGCCTTGAGAAAGGGGGAGAGAAATGCATCAAGCCATGAGAAAGTAGATGCACAAGCACTTCACTTCATGGGTCATAATGGGGAAAGAGAGAAACAAAGCAGTCCTTAATGTATACCCAGTTGTATATCTTCATGGTTACAAAACTGCTATCTAAGGAGCATTATTAATTTGTTGTCTGGGAATCAATTTTTTTAACTGATTGGCTTAATCTTTTCTCCATAACCAAAAGGTACCATGCTGAAAACAGTAATATATTTTGCAGTAGAATATATGTTTGTGAACACAGATGACTCAAGTTGGTACCAAGTGGTAAATGGAAAAGCAAAACTAAGATTAAATACTAACAGAATGATAGAAATGTTAAGTTGAAAAGTGGAGAACATGGATCCTGGGGATAAAAGAATGACTTAGTCTATAAGTTAAATTTATTTACTTCATTAATTAGCCAGAAATTATTGTACTTTTATAATATAATAATATTTTCTGGCTTGTCTACTACTCTGAAGGCAGTTTACTTGATTGTATAACAAGGAGTGTTATTAAGAGTCAAAAAGAAAAACAAAGCATGATGTAAGAAATGTAAGAAAAGAATAAATGAAGGCAGGGAAGTAAGGATGACAAAGAAAAGAGTATTGCAAAGTATTCATCAATTCAGTTAATGAATAGATGCACTGTATTAAATCAGTGCAGGTACCGTCCAATAAATGTGGCATTATAGCCATCCAAGCACATTGTCAAGATATTATTTTAATATAAATATATTCTATACCAATAAAGTTAGTCAAAGATTGAGAAATTACCTGAATATTAGATGATTAGGCTTTTGACTATCACCAACCTTCAGATTATTTACTGGATACTTTTTCATTTTAAAATGAGATCTATATCTGGGTCAGAAAAATAAAAAATATTCTATGACCTTTACCTTTTTGTTATTTTAAATGAGATCTGACACACTGAGGTGGGATTTTATAATCATGCACATTGGCTATCAAGCATTGTGAGAAAATTAAAAGAACCCTGCATAATGTAAAGAATGTTAACTCTAGCCAGAGCCCTCTTGTAAGCTATGAAGCTGGCACACAAGAGCAATACTTTTCTCAAGGAAGGAATTTGATATTCAGGTCAGAAATGGAATTTCACTGTCCTGCACATGAACATGGTGTGAATGTGAATGTTGCCACATCTCAATGGCTTTGTTCATACCAACAAAGTCTCGGAAGACCAGAACAAACCATCCCGTTGTATGAGCAGAGTTTGGAGGAAAGGGCTACTAGTTGTCGAAAACCTCCGGCGAAGGGATGGAGACCTGAACTACTGGGGAAAGAGGGAGGATGTCTGTCATGCAGCCAGTAGTCTTGACAGGGAGCTCTATCCCCATTGCTCTTGGTCATTTCCATGTCCCCTTTCCAACTCTGAATCTCTCTCAATTGCATTGGGAAGAAAACGTTGACAAGGTGAGCAAGTATAATTTGTGACACAGGGAGGATTTAAATTGGCAAAGCAAATATAGACAATCAGGGGTCAATGACACTTTTTATTTGCTCATGATTTGAATCATCAAAAACTTAATTGGACTCTACTTAAAATCAAATTGAATATTCATGATGATTAAAGAAAAAAACTCCTAAAAAACCGGAAGTGATAAAATTCAGATCAAACCTACCTGAGACCAGTGTTTAACTGGTTTAACACAAATGCGAGGGTTTCAAAGAATTTATAGGATTAATGATAATGGATTGCATGCACTTTTGAAGCCCCTACAGGTGTGTGCCTTTTTAAAATTGTAGGCATTTGAAATGAGTATTGAATTTCATTTGAACAGTTCTATGCTTTCCCTCCTCTCAAAAAGTATTTAGTAAAAGGATGGATTAGTCATTATAAGTAAGAAGCATTGTAACTAATTATATAGACCTCTTTTTACCATAAGCAATGTCTTCTGGGTGGAAAGTGTCTTTTTAGTATTCTGATGCTGTCTAAAATAAATTCTTGACTATCCCTATTGATCAACAGAAATGGGCCAACAAATTAACTACTTTGCATCTATTTCAC
>PVJH01003302.1:129670-145662 GCA_004026705.1 Nesogale talazaci
TGCGTGGTCACTGATATTTATACAACTCAGGTTACATAAACCCTAAGAGGGGCATTATCTCTAAGTGGTTTTTCAATGCAAATTCATTCTCCAAGTGTTATAAAAGTGACATGTAACCAACTCAAAATTATTACTCTTGGAGATAAATGAGAATAGTATTTTTCTAAAAAACAAGTCTTCTTGAATGGTGAGCATCAGAATAGTTCTGTGTATATCACACCACAACTCTCTATGTTGAGTTCCTGAGTTCAAGCAGCCTTGGGGGGGGGGGGGTGGGCCCTAGGAAGATGAGATTCTACTTGGTTCTAAGACAAGCACTTGACTTACATTCTCTGGGGCAAGGATGCTGGATTTGTCAAAATTATTTTACTGGTTTTATGCATAGGAAAATGCTTTATAATTGCAATGTTCTTATTGTAAAGTAAGAAAAATGGGTTGCAGGGATAGCAGAACTGGTCCTGGGAACCAATCAAATCACTATTTTTCGCTAAAATGGAGACATAGATTGACCTAACTCTGATCTACTGATTGCATTGAGTTGATATTTTGTGGGCTGAGGAGCAATTTCCATTTTACTTTGAACGTATTATTGTTTTTAAAAGCATACAAAGTGAGAAGCCTTTACAAAAAGTATCTCAGCCTCAGAAACACAAAGGCCATTGCTTGTCATTCAATCAAGGAGCTTTTATTCCTTGGGATCTTAAACCTTTTCCATGTTTAAAGAACCTCTAATTAAAATCTTGAAGGCAAATAATTCATACCTTCATCTATTAGAAATTAATGGCCTCACATTTTATACCCCTAGGGTTATTTGCCAGAAATGAATACTAATAATATGTGTGAACCCCAAAATCAGACAAATGGAAGGTGCCAAACTGAGCAGAGATGATTGCATGCATTACGGTATATCTGGGAAACCGAAGCAAAACTATTAAAGAAATATATCTTTGAAGTTTTCTCGTGATACATTCTAATTTTGAGATACTGTACATATGTGATAAATATTTGATTTCATGCTAAGATATTATTGTTTTATCTATTTTAAATCATTGTGTGCAGATACATCTTTAAAAAAATTCTCAAAAAAAAAATTCTCCACTCCAGAAGGCACAAAGCGACATAGTGATGTGAATGAGACATTCAGGTTTCTTTATAGCTAATGCCAAATGATTTCTGTGGAAAGCTTAAATATTTCCTATTCGCTGTTTTTGTTTTATTGAACTCTATGTTACACCTTCTTTTTCGCCTGTTCAGATTTTCAGTTTAGTGTAGCATTCTTAGCTACAATAGCTCCGTGTCTGTTGAGCCTCCATGTATTCACTGATTTCCTTGGTTTATGGTACTTCATTCTAAAAATAAAAGTGCGCTTAGCTTACTGTTAGTTACAGACTATCCCAACAGATTATTTTTTGAAGTGCATTCTCCAGCCTCATTTAAATGATTCATAAAAGATGACTTGGATCACAGTCCTTAGGAAAGAACTATGTGGCACATTCTGGCTCATGTATCTTACCAATAGGACAGGCCTCTGGATGAGCAACACATTCTTTCCTTGGTTCTGATGTCTCTGACGGCTTGAGAACACACTGTCTTACTCTATCTTCAACTGCCATCTCACCTCTGGGCAATGAATATATTTCACATTTTTCATCACAATCCTGTTTTCTTGATGGAAAGCTTTCTTCATTCAGGCTTTTAATCTCTCGTTGGTGTTCCCATTATCCCAGCTTTTGACTTTTCTAAGGACATCTTCATCTGTGCTGATTTCTTCCTGATAATGAACTTGCCTGGAACTATGGCTAGGTGTTCTACCAGATCTATTTATATTGAACACTTCCATCACCTTTCTTTTCCAAATCTGTTTTACAAAAAGTTTTCAAATCTACTTCAAATCTATTGGAGAGAGAAAAAAATAAAGGAAGGGAAAAACGGGACAAAAATTATTCTGGAAAAGTCAGCCTCCTCTTTGAAGAATTAGGTACACTTTGAAACAAACCCTTTGCATCTATGAGCTTCCACTTCGAACTAAAGTTACCTAGAGTTTCTTTATGTTAGAACTTCCTATTCGATTCTGCTGCTATAGCACGAATCAATGTCTATTGTTGAGATAACTATGGAATAATAGCATTTTCATCAAGTTGAATGCTAGCTGCATGATCATGACCTCCACGATGACGCACTTTGTAAATGCATCTGTTCTTTTTAAATACGTAAAATATTCCTCTTGACTTTTCTTATTCAATTTTTCTAAAACTTAAGCAAACAAACACATGAAATCTACTCCCAAAAGTTGAATCCAATGCTATATCTCTTCAGCTAGAAGAAAAGCATGGTCAGAACTGTCATCACAGTTCTCTTGACTGCTGAAATCCTGCAATCAGTTCATGTCTTATCTTGAAAGGCAACGCCTCCAGTTATGTGACATCGTTGGAAATGTGCATCAAATTCATAATTTCAATAACACTTCATTCTCATGAATAGTGTCTAGAGGCCGCATTTCCTAAGAAGACCTAGTAATTATCTGATGCTCGTATTTCACTCTGTGCCATAGACGGTTGTGTTTTTTTTTTTTACTGAAATAGCGTAACTAAAGGCAGTATTACAATCAGCTGTACTAAATTCACCTTAAAGATCAACATGGCTTACCACTCTGCATCCTTTTGATGCAGCCTAGTTTTGCATTGGGTTCCTGAAGTAATGTTCCATTTCAAATAGCCAATAGGTAATCAATAAGAAATCAAGGTTAAAAGAATATAATCTTAAGTCCAGTTTTTTTTTTAGTATTTTAAAAACTGTTAGCTCCATTTTCACATAATAGCCAAATACTGAGGGAAGTGTACTTTCTTTGTGGGTAATAAGAAAAGTTAATGTGTTTATTGAAGAATGGACAATTATATCATTGTATTTTAAAATAATGATCTTTACATTTTGGAAAGAAGGCTCAAGTAGCTCTCTAATACATAATATAATTTTGAAAATGAAATACTGATAAATGGCTAAAGAATTTTTTAGAATAGGAAAGTCAGGAGAAAAGTATAACTTAGAGATCATGTTATTTTTATAAAGTAAGAATTAAATAAAATTAGCAGAAACCAATTGTATAATATGTAAATTAAGGTAAATAAAACATGCTGGGATAATTGTTATGAAATTCCATACAATAAAACATTCATATGGAATTTCAATATAGACTCAGTATTGACATTTGAAGGGGGAAAAAGACAGCAGAGAAAGTATATTGAGACCATCTTTCTCTAATAATCATGGAAAAAGATAACTTTTTTAAAAACATAATTTTTATATTCAGAAGACTTTTTTCTCTTATATTGGTTTAGTGATACATTAAGTGCAAGATAGGAGTGATGTTGCCAAATCAGTTTTAATTTCGTTTACTACCTAAGCTTCCAATTTTGCTTTATTTTAAATGATAACAATTTTAATACAAATATATGTATAGTGAGCTTTGAATAACAAGATTAGCAATAAGACTATTTGATTTAAATTTTAAAATCTCAAGAAAATGATTTTATTTGCATGTAGAAACAGGCCTGGGACTTTGACTATTTTTGATGCTGCTGTGCATTGTAAGCAATTATTTTGAATTTTTTACTTTTGCCAAAATATTTCCTATTAAAAGAGATATTTTCATTTTTTCTATTTCCTACTGTAACTGAAGATCTGGCTTCCATAGAGATGTTTTCAGAACCTGTCTGTTCTTCAATATCACCCATTACTTTTGTTTTGCCATAATACCTGCTCATTATCTTTGAGCAGTTCAAAAAAATTTTAAACTTCCAATATCCATTTGTTAAAAAACGACAACATATTAGTGGTTTCCATATTACCCCTTATTTTGTGCTTTCCTAAAAGAATTAAACCCAGAGATTAAATAAAACTCTGACTATATACTAATAGCAAAATTGCATGTGACCAAAACGTTTAATCAATTATTTTTTGGTCACATAACTTTGTCCTCATAAAATTGTACTCCATTTGATTTTTCTCCAATTTTGAAGATGAGATATCTATGCCATCTTTAGATATATAATATTTTTGGTACTTACATAAGAATTTAATCAAGATCATTAGCATACTTATGTTGAAGAGAAAAGTCTAAGAAACAATCCTAAAGGAGAAAACAGGCACTGGTTATTGTCTTGTTGAATTAATTGTACCCTTCACACAACCCATCATAGCATGCAAAAGGAAGAGTAAATAGAGTTGCGATTCTAGCAACTTTGAATGCATTGAATGCATTGACTACCTTCAGTGAACCCAGTGAAAGAGGTAAGTATCCCTTTAGAACTGTGTACTGTCTAATGTGCAGCAGGTGCAGTCTTGATGAAGGTCACACAGCAGGGCGATGGAACCTTTGAGAAGGCATCTGGAATCCCTGCAAATTGTTCCAGGCTTTAAGTGCTGCAGCCCTTGCTTTCTCTCTTGGTGATCTTCAACACTTTAAACAGGGGGTTCATCCCCTTTGACCCAAGTAGTGTTGTCCCCTCCAGTGCCTGATAAGGCAGGATGCTTCTTCATCCCAGGTGGTCCATGTGTCTGTTCAAAAGAGCCAAGGAGGACTCCAAATGGCCTGGCTGCTCACTGTGGACGAGCCCGACACTTAACCTCTCTCGGCACCTGATTCCATCAGATGCCTCTTTCGCCCAGTGCCCCTCTCCCTCTTCCACTTCCCGTGTCCCTACCCAAGTAGGCTATGGATTTTTTTTTCCTTTTGCTCTCTCTCTCACTTTCTCTTTTCTGTATCTCTCGGAAATCAGACAGGCGTTCAGAGCACTTTCACTACCTTTTATGAGGTAGATTGTGATGTCATAGATGGGGGCAGGGCTAGTCAACTTTCTACCCACCTCCCAACCTGTGCTGAGGGAGCTCCAATCGGGAGTGGCAGCAGTGATTCCTCCATGGTGAGTAACTTCGATTTATAATCTACTCTTCCTCTCACTGTCAACATTATTTCTAGAGGCAGGGGTGGTTTACTGGGACTGAAGACATTACGACTCAAGCCCGCTTTACTTACTTTTAGGCAACTAAGGGCAAAGGACAATGGATTCTTTCTGTGGGTCAGGGAGTTCACAATACAGTTATTTTCTTCACGCACGGTGTAAGCTCAAGAAGTGAAATGGTATTTTCATTTCTTTATTCCACAGTCTTTTTTCCTTGTGAAGACAAAATCGCAGCATATGAAGAATGAAATCAGTTTTTAATACATTGATCTTCTTTGAGGAAGGCTAGTGGGCAGATCCATTTCCCTTTGTTTGGATGATACCAGGATTACTGACTACTAGTTATTCATATCTGTCCAAAGAATCAGTCTTCTTTTCTAAAATTGCGGGGTTGAAATATGAGAAAACTGATATTTAAGGCATATATTTATAAAAATTCTTTTTTGGTGAATAAACTTTTTCTAATGCAAAGACTAAAGATTTACATTTTAAAATGATAAGTGATTGCTACTGCAAGCTGAAAGATATAGCTGCTCCAAGATGTGACAACCCTATTTGATATACAGTTTTATGGCTGTTCTCTCCTGCTGTAATACTGATGCTGTTTCATGGGGTCTTGGTAGTTAGGCACTGTGAAAAGCTGCTGTTCTTGGTTTCCTTTGGGTTTCTATTATTACCGATAAGGTCTTTTACGAGTTTCAGTCATTAGAATGAAGAAGTCTACTGGAGTAAGCAATTCTCTCTGCTTCTCCCCTCCCTCTTTCCTATTCAGATGATTAAAACTGTCAAGATAGCAACACATAGAGAGGACAAAAGACCTTTATGGAAGCGGTTAAAATTTTAAGGGATGCTAAAACACATGGCTGTATTATCAAAAGGGGTTGACAATAGTGGAACTTTGCTACTATATACTGCGGTATGATGGATATGTTCTAGTGTGAATCATGGATGTTATGAAATATAAAAAGAAAATATCAGTCATTCTTCAGTGCATACATTACTATTTAGCCAAGTATGGCCACTGATGAAGACAAAATTGGAGGTGGATTAAAATACAGTCTTTTCTTTTTCCATCCACATTATCTGTTTTGTGTATATATCCCTCCCTCCCTCAAATTGATGGCTCCATGATAGTTCAGAACATCAAAGCTGATTGGAGCCTCTTTGGTATCCCAGAGTTGGGAGTACTAGAATTGTTTCCCCATCTAAATTTTTTAAGCCTGAAGAACTGATTTATCTCATAGAGGTGTCTAGCCAGATAACGCAAACAGGGCCCTGAGTGTACAATAGGAAGGTTTGCGTGGTCATCACTTGCAGTTAATCTAATATTGCAATGTAACAATTGTGCCAACGTTTTATATGTTGTGTTATTCCTCTTAAGTGTCTGGGCCAGTTTCTATGAGAAGTGCTAGATCCCTGAAGCATAGATAGAAACAAAATTTCAGTGCCAGGAAAATCTAATGTCTAATCATAGTTGAAGTGTTTAATGTTTTTTATCAACCCCTCACACAGCTGCCAGGTAAGAAATGCTCATATTTTCCAAATCCTTGGAACACAATCATCTTTAAACTTCGTGAGTTAAGAACGGTTGTGTTGTGCGCTTGTGCAAATTCAGAGAGTTTCTCATGGAATGCCTTGTGCATGCACTTGTTTATCTTCATGAGCATGTTTCATTGCCAGTGGTGTTCAGTTTTTTTAATCCATTTGGTATGTATTAAAATAATAATTTTGAAATACATACATATAGTGTGCTCTATAGGAGACAATGAGGTATAATAATAATTACATTTATTGGGGTCTAGTTTTCTATCATTGATTAGTCAGTGAACTCAAAGCAAATTGATAAGCTTTTTGTGAGCTTGGTTTTCCCATTTGTGAAATTGAGACATACATATAGATAATCTAATGGGTCTACTCTAAAGTATCTCTTTTAAAAATGTAAGGTTTTACTATACATTTTGTAGAAATAGTTGTTTGGGAAAGTATTGAATAGTTGATAGGATATAGCTTTTAAATTGAATATAGAATTATTTGAATCAGAATAATAATTAGCACAATCTGAGCATCTATGTGCTGATGTCAAGTCACTTGGTTGATGATCAATATACATCAAGCAGGTTATTTCAAATGAAGAATATAATTTGATTAATCTGCTAAATGTAAATCACTTAGAAAATTTTATGTGAGTGAACATCTTCTGAAAAGAGGCCAGACCCAGGATGACTAATCACATGTTTATCTGAAAGTCCATTTTTTAAAGCCATAGCTGTTTTGTTTCAATTATTTGATAATTTTTAAAAATCCTTATTACTAGGTAATGGATAAAGGTAAATCTCTCTTTGAATTCAGAATTATTCTTTTCTATGACTTGGAAATACATATAAAATTCCTACAAATTCATTGTTCCAGTGTGGTGCCAGGATGGGGTGATGAGCAAGAAATCTGTGGTACTATGTTCTCAAGGGGGTGAAGAAGTAGAAACCTGGTTCTTCTACCCAAAGTACATGCAACCTCTCTTGGGAAGCTAAACTCGTGCTAAATGCAAAATTAGATATGAAAGAGTACTCAGAACTAAACAACATGCCTTTAGTATGGATTTGACTAGATCCCTTAGGAAGGCTTTATCAGGAACTGAGACTTTCAAATAACTTAGACAAGAATGGTATAGATTAGTGCTACTATATCTAAGAATTATAGGAAATCACTCCACATTCTCAAGACCACAGAACTAGAAAAGAAACTGTCAAGGTTTGGAGATTCGATGTGCCATGTATCCAAATCAAAAGCTGTTTTCCTTGGTTATCCACATACTTTTCCTGTGCGCTCTTGTCCTTCATTTTTCAGCTTTGTAATATACGCTGTTAGTGCATAGAACTGAGGATGCTGCAAGTGAGTGCACTGCCATTCCTTGATATGAAATACAGTCACACAGCCATTTTATCAGTTATACGAATATTGTCTGATCACGAACTGTCTCAACTATGGAAGTGAAATAAATAAAAGGAAAAATCATGGAAACGGATATTTTAGCTATGAGACATTAGGAAGGAAGTGGAAAGGCATTGTCATTGACAGGTTTATAGATGTTGTACAGTGATTCAGTGTTCATAAGCAAATGCTATTCCCTATACATACAATGCTTGTCTGAAGTTAAGAGTGCAGCATCATGCCAGACTTTTCTCTTCTCAAACAAACAGTGGTAAGAAAATGTAAGAGTGCACATGAATATGCAAGTCTCTGCCCCTACTAAACTTGGAGGAAACTAATTGACTTGGAAGTGATATACCCACATTGATCAAGAGGAGTGTTTACATTTGAAGGTTTCATTGATGCTTTAGATTCAGAGATGGTATGCAGTGTATACTTTGTATCAATTAGAGAGCATTGTTTTTCACATGGTTTACCTTCCAAGCTTCTTCTAAGAAATCATTTGCGATACCTACATCACATGGTTTTTTCCCTAGGAACTAAGGATGCAATCAATATATAAGAACATAGTTTAGATCATCCAATGGGATGTCTTAATTTTTATCATGATGAAAATATTAACTTTTAGAAATTATTATGATGTGATATGATCAAAGTCAATTACATAATGCTAAATGCTTTCTTAGGATATCTCAAGAAAAATGAGTACAAATACATAAAAGATTATGTTAAGCATTATTATGATAGGTTATTAAAGGAATTTATGATACTTTGATTATGTTTGTCCCAAGAAGACAATGACCAGAATATCAACTGTTGCCCTTCCCTATTCATGTTTCCAGAGGCTAGTTTAGAAATAGAGGATTAGAAAAAAAAGAAAGAAAAAAGAAATAGAGGATTAGTTACTTTTTAATTAAAAGGTATTTATTGAATATAAATTGTGTCATATTCTTTGTTCCATGAGTGATGGGTACATAGGTGCAATTATCATGGACAACAGATCCATGTCACTAACCGTGAAGTTATGCTTTTTTCTGTAATATATATGAGTCCAAAGTGATCTGTGCATTTATGTAGATCTTCATAGAGAGCAGTATTTTGAATGATGCATCATAGAAAAGTGAACACAATATTTTCAGGTAGAGAGAACGAGGACCACACCAGGAAAGAAGAAAGCCCATAGCATCGATGTGTATTCGTACATGTATTCTATGTTGACTAGGACTGAAACTCTCAGAGGAGACTGGGAAGATGGAGAGAAGTACAAGATGAAGTAAGGTTGAGGTTAAATGTCAGTGACCTTGATTGTCCTGAGTTTGTTATCATATTCAAACAACTCTAGCTTCCCAAACCCAGCAGGGACATTCAAGGAACCTGTGAAATGCTGAATTATGGGCACCCTCAAAGCCCCTTACACTGAACTTTGAGAAGTCAGTCTGGGGAATCAGTATTGAACTATCACATTTCCCAACATATAGCATGGGACCTCTTTCCAAACCAATGTTTCAGACTCATTAAAATTCTATATTATCAGAAGTTTCAAAAATCATAATTAAATATTACTTAGAATACAAGATTTGGAGAAAAGCATTCACTGACAGTTTTGGTATATCAAATAATTGAGAAAATTAATTTAAACTTTGACTACGCATGAGAAATAACATGCTAATAATGACAATTAGTAAGTAAAAAGAATTTTTAAGTGGTGCTATTAAATATCCTTAAAGAAAGAGCATGAGACTAAAATATTCACAAGACACCATTTAGGCTTCCTAGTCATGCTTCAAGACAAGCATTTCATGTGGTTCATAGTCAAGTTGTTCTAAATCTCCCATTGTATGCCAAGATAAGTCATACAGTCTAAAGTCCAAATACATTACAATTTCTAACATGAAAAGTCAAACTTGTCTGCCAACTCATGGCCTAACTTATATGTTCCATGCTGAGAAACATTACTTTCATATCCAAATGAGTATGTTTGAGTCAGCCTTCACTTGAAATGCTATATTAGTAGTTATTTTTTCTTCATGAACAAAAGCTGTTATCCTACATTTATAAGTTCATAGGAATTCAAGAAGTGATCAAAGATATATGACGAAGGTGACATTGGAGAGATATTTAAATTTAACTGAAATCTGAACATGAGCCCTGATTTGGGGAAAGGAACAAGGTTACATGGGTTTCAGTTTGCAGCAAGAAATCTCTGCAAGGGATTTAATTCTAAATTGTTTTACATATAGGTTTTTCTATCCCATAGAAGGGAAAGGGTGCCATAATGTTCGACACTTGATTGTATTTACAAATGTCTTTTTTGGGCAATCAAGATGTGGTGGGAAACTATAAAATGGTTTGATGGCAACGTATCCCACCTCTAATTTTATGAGGAGAGAGAATGACCACCAACATCAGTAGAGATTCCAACATACCTGGTGGGTATATTTCAGACTATCAGGTCTGCATTCAACAGATGCAACCACTTATCAACCTTGCCCTATTTGAGTCTTAACAGAGACAATTTTGTTACCATTGATATGTAAACTTGTCATTTTCTTTCTTACACTTTCCCAGCAAACAAAAACCTTGGATGCCTCTAAGTAGTGTCAGTAAAAATTGTGTACCTCAAAATCTGGCATTTTCTCTGAAAAAAAAAAAAAGCCAAGCATAGAATCATAACAGCTAAATGACTTTGACTTAAATCTGAAAGAAAATATCAAATTCTCTTAAAGTACATGTTAATATTACAAGCCATTATAAATTATTCAACTAGAGTATGAGAGACAACTCTGCCTCTGACAATTTGTGTTGGTCTTGAATTGAGCAACATTGGTAATCTTCATGAGCTTTTCCTTTTGTTCACAAGTTGGGATAGTAATGTATATTTACATGAAAAATTTTACATAATGAATAGCTCCAGTTATTATGATATTGAGATACATCGAGGGCTTATTACATGCCAAATACTGTAATATGAATTTAAAATCCACTCTGAAGTCTTTTCACAATTATTCTGTAAAGAAAAACCTATCATAATCATTAAAAATATTATAAACATGAGGTTTACAGGATTTCAGTAATTTTCCAAAGGAAACAATATCTGTAATTGATTGATATGCTGTTGTTGCCTCTAGGAAGTCTTCTTAATATTCTCCCACAACATACAGTGTTTTCTGTATCATTGCTTTTAAAACTCTAAACTATAATAACATAATTATTAATCTACCAACTAGTCTGTTCAGGAGCCCTGGTGGTGTACTGGATTATGAATGGGGTTGTTTGCAATATGATCATCAGTTTAAAACCACCATCTGCTCAACAGGATCAAGATGAAGCTTTCTCCTCACATAATGATTTACAGCCTTGAAAACTCAGAGGGCCAGTTCTCGGCCCTTAAAGGTCCCTGTGACATGTAAAAGACTCAATAGCATTCAGTATGTTTTTTATTTTGTTTTCACTTGTCCTTAAAGATAATGTGTCTAAATGCTCTTTACCTCTGCCCCCAAACATGTACAGTGTGTGATTAATAAATTAGCTTTCTTGTGACCACCTCTTCCATTTTGGTATGCTATTATTCTGAAAAATCTCAGTAAGTTATTCTGTGGTCTACAATTCATTAATATTTTTGTTCATTTCTAACTACATGAAGATGCCTGATTTTTCTTACATTATGATATTTTCAAGTGCAAAGATTATAGCCCCAGAAATAACATGTATATACATAGATACACCCACATATATAATTATGTATAATATTTGTTTTATTGTATGTTTAAACTAATTGAAATATTTTACAATTCAAGTATCTGATACATCAAGTGATAGGCACTTTCCTCTCAAAAGATAAGGTATAAGTATAGATAGGATTCCATCTCTAATAGTCAATTAATCTAATTAGTAATTTATATTGATATGAAATTTGAAAATGAGGAAGTAAATAGCATGGGTGGTTGTACTTATCTTCCTACATGATGGTGAGATTCAAATAATTTAACAATCTGTTTGCTGCCCTATGATCATTGAAAGCATAAAAATATTGATACCAAGAGATACTTTACTATGTCTACAGTTAATACTTAAATATGAAAAATAAAAGAGGCATATAAAACTAAATTATGTGATAGAAAGGTTTTAGAATATTATTGAGAAATATTAAATATGATCTAATAAAAACAAAAAAAATTGTTACCTCAGATAGTTTCATATTGTTTCTTGATTGGTGTCCTCACTTGCAAAATTCTTCACTTCTATCTGAGCAGCATTAGCTGTGTGATTTTCCTTTACCGTTGTTTACCACTCTCAGAGTTGGAGCTGATTCCTTCAGAGGTAGGCCAATTGGACGACAATTGTGTTCGATATTTCAGAGACATGCAACCACTCTTTGAGCATGTTAGGTTCATCTTTCATAACCCCCTTCCACTTCTGCTGAACTTGTTCTGTTGACAATAGCATTAGCTCCGTACACACCATCAGGAATTGCTTCCTTCTCTCACCCGATTTATTTATGTATTACTGAAGTAATAAACACAAGGGGATAAATATGTAGTATTGTATCAAAGTATAGTGGATTTTATGAAATGAATATATACACATTAAAACACTATTCATCTGATTTTCTATATTTGTGAATGGAATGAATATTACTACGGCCTCTTAGAATACACTGTTTCAAAGATAAACTTTAAAAAGCTGTAAACCTCCAAATCTCTCACGCATTGATTTGATGACAACTCATTGCGACCTTATAGGACAGGGACAGCTGCCCAGTCAGACTGTCACTGTTTACAGGAGTAGAAGACCTTGTCATTCCCTCTACTGGACACAGTTCAACTGCCTATAGAGTTTCCTGAAACCTGTATGGAACCTGGCTACCACATAGGTCTTTGTAGAGTGGGTTTGAGTCTTCTGCCTTTTAGTTAGAATCAAGCATTTAACCACTGTGGTGCCCTTCAAATAGTTAAAAGTATAATACATTTTTTTTCCTCTTGTATACTGGGTTTGAGAGAATTTTTTTGAGAGAATTAGGTGACAAGAAAGACTTCATTTCCCAGAAGCCTTGTCTCAATGAATTCTACTGGCAGATGAGGGCAGGTAATAGTCTCTAAGTGCAGCAATGACCTCTTAGTTTAGGTGGAACCTGGAAAATTATGTACGGTTAGCCCTGAGGATACAGCTATTGCCATTTTTTTTTCCATTAAGTGGGATGAGAATTGAATTCTGACTTACATTTTCTGCCTTTATGACCTTGAGCAAGTGGCCTAACCTCTCTGAACTCCAGCTTTTTTAGCAGTGTAATTAGAATGATATTAATAGTATCAAAGGAACAAACGCGGGTCACATATTTAGCACAGTGCCTAAGATATAAAATCAACTGCAGTCCAATTGATTCTGACTTCCAGTGACTCAGTGACCTATTCCCTTGGGTTTCCCAAACTGTAAATCTTTGAACTTCCAACCTCACAGCCCAATGCTTCCCCTTCCGAGTCAACAGGGATCTGATCCAAGGTACAGAACTGAAGGCCATTGAGTCCATGCTGATGCCTAGCACTCTACATGGGATGTCGGAGGCTGACACTCTCCATGGGAGCAGATAACCCCATCTTTCTCCCAAGGAGCCACCAACACTTACCTGATACTAGCACCAGATCCCTGAGACGTATGACAAAAGTACTGAGACATATGACTAAGGCATAGCTATTTTGGTTTTAGTTATTTTGTCTTTCTCCAAAGATATGTTGTAGATGCTCTTGTCTTCCTACATTGTTTTGGCTGCAACCCAGCCTCTGAACTGATAGAGAACTGCCAATCTCTGTCCTGGCCTTCACAGAGATCATATCCTCTGTCCTGTGATTCTTGAGGTCTGACCAAGCAGTGAAGCAGCAGTTCTCACATTTCCGTGTGCAGGAGAATCATCTGGGTCGCCCAGACAAATGGAGATAATCTAAGTTCTGCACCCACAGTTTTGGGACCCTAAATCTGAAAAGGGGTTGGGAATCTATACTCTGTTCCTAAATCTTCCTGATGCAGATGATCGAAGTTTCATGCTTTGGAAAACCCTGATCCAGAGAGTGGAGGGGAGAAAGGGCTTTTGTCCGTGGTGACAGCTTGTCAGGGCTGAAATTCATGTGGATGCATCCTCTTGATGTCTTCTGCTAGACTAGTTCTGAGTTCCTAACATGACGCTGCTATGATTTGGATCTAGTTGGTTCTATCGCTGTGCTAGTGGCGATGGTGATCTGTGACAGAGAGCATGTGGTGGTGTATTGCCTATTAGCAGCAGCCCTGGCTTCAACCCACTACAGTTCAGTAGCAAACAACCTCCCAAGGAGTGGCCTCCCCAAACGACCCAGGTATTTCCAGCTTTCTTCTGAGGTGTGGGTGAAAATTACCTTGCCACTAAATGAGAGCAACAACGGTGCTTCCAGTAGTGACAACTCACCTAGAGTGTGCATCATTCTTAAAATGGAGCATTCTACATCATCCCTGGGGTCGGCTTCAAGATGGCCAGGTAGTCTTCTGCGACATCTTCCTTCGCAGTCTGCTTTCAGATGGACGAGGGGCACTTTCTGAGAAGTCCGTCTATGGGGGCCTGCCTCAGTTACCCCCAGCCACTTGCTTGCTTGCACTTGATGAAGTGCACTTGATGAAGTTTATATAACTCCACCAACCCCAACTTTCCTTTCTTTTCTCCCCCCCCCCCCAAATTTTTTGTCAGGCATATGTAAATGTCTGTTTCCAGCAGCAATGAAATGAGAGTTATATTTAAAAGAAACATTTAAATGGGTAAAATGACTTTAGTTTCTTATTGTTTCTAAAGAAATTTATTGGGGTAATGGCAAGTCGGTTGTTTATAGAACTTTCAGAAATTAGCATACGCTTATTACTTCTGTAATCCTCACTTTAAAAAGTATTGTATTATACTTTTATTATGCTTCATTTGTGCTCTAATACTTTGCTAAAGAATTGTATTATACTTTTAATCAGTAAGAATAGCAAAAGTAAAAAAAAAAAACAAGTAAAAAAAGAAAAGCAAAAGTAAGTGAAAGTGATATAAAAATATTGTTTTTGCTACTCTCACTTAATATTTTGTGCTTATGTAGTTATATGACATTAGAACAACATATATTGAACATGTAAAATAAAATAGCAATGAGATAATGTATATTGATTCTTTGAAAAATAATATTAAGGATACATATGGTCAATGGTATTCTTGAGACTGACGTTATTTATTCTGGTACTATTGTGATAATAATTATGTTTATGGAGTCTGCACTGTGGCACTAGTGCTAGATGAGTCTTTGAAGTCAAATGAGTTGTGACTAGAAATTGAATATTTTCCAAAGCTATACTTTCATTTTTTTAAAGAGAGATGGAAGGTTTTTAACAGGTGGTATTTGGAAATAAAAACAAATATCACTCTTTTTTTTCAAAGATGTGGCTATAGTATATTTGAAGAATTTACTATGCATTTTTTAGCTTAACACGTAAATAATAAACAGCTTTTACATCTTATGCTAAATGTGACAGTGATTCAACTTTTTCAAAGATGAGTTTCACAGGGGCTCTGATATAGCGATTATGCCTTGTGGAAGCATTCGTATTAAGCAGGGCATTTAGTGTAGGGGCAAGATATATATCAGATACTCTCCAAACTCTCTAATGTTTATTTTTATACATTGGCTAAAAGTTTCCATGTGCTTGGAATTTTGATAAGTATTTTTCAAAGTAGATTTCCAATCTTAAAGATTTGAGATATTTCCCCTATAAGCCCACCACTAATAACTTCACCTATAATTTTAGTAATATTGTGGAGTATTTTCATTTATCAGGATGCCCTGTCTTTTAATCTGTGACTCTGATATTTTGTTGTATAACTGAACCCCTTTTGCAAGGGAACAAACAATATATTATCCATCCATAGAGGTTCTCTGTTGGACCAGGGAAATAATACACCCAGTTTTAGATAGAAAGGAACCTTTGGTGCTTTTGCTGCATTTTCTCTAAAGTACAGTCACTCTAGGAGAGACAGACTAAACTGTTCCAAACTAGGCCAATCCCTAGCAGGTTCCCATAGGGGGAAATATCCTGACTTCTCAGGAGAACTACCTT